>JAKSZT010013215.1:256411-270637 GCA_026826555.1 Tolypeutes matacus | reverse complement strand
TAATTCTCCGATACCCTCTGGTGTGAATCCACGAGGTGAGCAACCTAATGCACTTTGGCAAATGGATGGTACACATGTTCCCTCTTTTGGATGTTTCAAATATGTACATGTTACTATTGATACTTATTCTCATTTTCTCTGGGCAACAGCTCATACTAATGAAAAGTTTACCGCTGTGCAATCTCATCTTTGTCAGTGTTTTGCTATCATGGGTATTCCTTTGCAAATTAAAACAGATAATGGTCCATCTTATATGTGTCATTCATTCACACGTTTTTGCACCACTTGGCATATTACTCATGTCACCGGTATCCCATATAACCCTACAGGACAAGCTATTGTAGAACGTGCTAATCAAACCTTAAAATATATGCTTCAAAAACAAAAAGGGGGAAATGGTGATGGTGTGATAAGCCCTCGTGATCAATTAAATAAAGCCTTATATTCGTTGAATTTTCTAAATGTTTATCAACAGTTAAAAAATTGCACTCTTGCAGAAGTGCATTGGCAACCTATCAAAAAGAATGCACCAACTCTCCATCAACCTATATATTGGAAAGATGTTAATGATGGTCAATGGAAGAAAGGATGGGTAAAAATTTGGGGACAGGGGTATGCTCTTGTGCTTACAGATTCCAACGTCTCCATTTGGCTGCCAAACCATAGACTGAAACAGAAAGAAGCAGACTCAAGCGAGAGCCATAATGAAGATTTTCTGGATGACAGTTCTATTGATCATGCAAGTATTGGGGATGAAAGCTAATAATTTTACATACTGGGCATATATACCTAATCGTCCACTTATAAGAGTACTTACATGGGGAGATCCATAATTTTCAGTTTTTTTAAATGGCAGTTCAGAATTTCCTGGGCCTTTTGATGAAAGATTACCTTTCCTCAATAATGAAGAAGGAAAAACCATAAGTAATCTGACTTTACCCTTCCTTGGTCGGCCACTCTGCATTGAGCCACAACCACCATGCATGTCAATTAAAAATTGGACTGTAGTTGTGACCCAAACAAATGAAACCTTAATTAAAAATCATTTTATTCTCATCCTATAATGTTTCCAGTTACAAATCTCAAAATTCCACTTGCTCTTTTTCCAGACAAACCAATGAGGAAGGTTGGCATGAATGCCAAATGGAAAGCGAACTAATTGTCTTTAATGATTACTATAGAATAGTTTGAGAAGACACCCCTGTGGGGTTGCTGGTCCCAGAAAAGGGTAATTACACTGGAGTTAGTTGGACTGGAATTAATCAAACTATTATATCTGTCTCTAAAATCCATCCATATCCATGGTCAGGAAATGGACCTAATTTAACTAGCAATAAGCAAATTCGATGGATCAATCAGGGATGATTGATCCCATCCCCTTGGGATAACAGTTCCAGAAAAAAACAAAAAAAATTATGGAAAGTATTTTTAAGTTTAGCCCCTACTTATATATTAACTGGGAAGAAAGGACTAGTGAATACTACCCTGCGTTGGAATGGTAGCTCACATCATAAAGTGTGTGTACGGGGTTCCCATTGTTTTTATAGTTGGAACGGTGAGCATTACTCAAACATGGTTTTTCTGCAGCAATTGCTGTCTTTATACTTGTATATCAAAGTCTGTTTTACAGGAGAATTCTACTGTAGTCCTAATAGGACAACGGTGTCGTGGAATATGGCTTCCGGTTCGCCTGAATGGCTGCTGGCAGTTTTCCCCTGAGAGCCAAATCCTTTGGCACTTTCTAAATCATTATTTGAAAAGAACCAGATGTTTAATTGGATTAATTATAGCTGCTGTATTAGGGCTTATAGGTATTATTACCGCTGCTGCTGTAGCAGGAACTGCTCTACATGAGAATATCCAAACACAACAATATGTTAAAAATTGGCATCATAATGCTAGTGAGCTATGGCCTGTCAGGCATATATTGATGAGCAAATTAATAATAGGCTTAATGACCTAGAGATGGCTGTTACACAAATGGGAGATGAAGTATATAATCTAAATTTAAAACAAGGTTTGAAATGTGATTGGAATGAAAGTGCTTTTTGTATCACTCCTCTCCCATACAATGATCCCCATTATGAATGGGAAAAAATTAAAAATCATTTAATAGGTCATCACACAAATTTATCTATAGAAATTACAGAATTACAAAAGAAAATTTTAAGCATGTCTCAGAATCAACTTACTACGCTTCCAGGTAGTGAATTTTGGCAATCAGTGACAGATCAATTGAATAAAATAAACCCCTTACATTGGTGGAAATCAACCTCTGTTCTTGCTAACTTCGGTGTGGTGATCCTTGGTGCTCTGCTACTCTTAACTGTATTAGGAGACATTCACAAAGCCCTGCTGTCCCGCATTAATAGGGCTGAAAAGATCAGCCATGCCAATAACTTGATTCTGCTTAAAACCCTTGACTCTTGAACCCCTGTCCATGGCAGCTTGCTGGTGGCCAGAGATGGGTAAGACCTTCAGAGGAGGGCAACCTAAGACAGGCATAGTCACCCTGGACAAAAAACAAAAAAGGGGGGATTGTTGGAGAAGATGCTGAGAGTCAGAGCATAAAGGGTTAAGCATTTAAAAAGCATGCTTGCTGGCAGAGAAACATTAGTAAATGTCTCCAAGGACACTGCATGCTGCAGATATCAGTGGGAGGAGGCAGAGAGGAGTGAACTCACCACACAGATGTTATTGTCTGAATTCCCAAGAAAGATTGTCTGGGAACTCACAAACAGGTAGCACTCTCACGCACCAAGCTGAGAAACTAGTGAAGGACTCCCTACTTTTGTTATCAGCTTTGTAATATAAAAAGCAGCTTCAAACTAAATAAACTTGCCTGCATTCCACATGGAGTGAGGTCCCCTGGTTCCAGTCTTTCTCTGGATAATTCCCGGCACCGTCTAACTCCACGTTGAATTACAACACCCATATGTCAGACAGTGACTCATAAGGGCCAGGAGATGCATGGTCCAGACCGAGGTAGAGCTGTCCATCTCAGTGCACCCATGAGCACATTCTCCAAATTGGAAGAGCAAAAAATAGACGACCTGAATAGAGAAATAGGCAAATACAAGACTTTTGTTTTTGACTATCAACACTCTCTGTTTGGCAAAATATTTTGTATTGAAACATACAATTCATACCTGAACGTAGAGCAAAATTATGTGTATAGTAAATGCTGGGACTTTTCAAATAAACATGTGTAACATCATACAGGTACCCCATACATCAGCCTCCACCAACTCCTGGGTTTGTGGTGAAACAGTTGTTAAATCTAGGCAAGAGCATCATGAAAATATGACTACTAATTGTAGACCCTATCTCACATTGGGTGTATTTTCCCCAAACCACCCTATTTTTTCTACAAATCAACTTTATAGAGACATAATAATAAAGAAGCCAACTGAGGCAAAATATACAATCCATGGTATTTGCTGTAATCAAAGAGCTTTGTGTCCATCACTTCAATCATTATTAAAGCATTTTCATTATTTCCATAATAGAATCAACAAAAACCAGACAAAAAACTCACACATAAACGCCTACCCCACAGTCTTGCCATTTCCCTTGCTATACACAGTGGCTATGTCTGGCTATTCTTGCAGTAATATTTATTAGTTTTGAAGCCACTTTATTGAGATATATTCCCATGGCACGTGGTCTAGCCAAAACCTAAATGGAAAGTTTTTTTAAAAATACAATTAATAAGACATTTAATATAAAATTGAAAAATGAAAGAGAAACGAGTCAGAAAGAAACTACAAATTTTAAAAGACAGTGTAAGGGATCGTTCCATAAGCCTGGAGTGCCATGGGACCGTCCTACTATCACCACCTGTTCCTGCTGTGTCCCTTGGCCGGCGAGCGGCTCTGCTTGACCTGGGGCTAGGCGGCTGGCCGCTCTCTCTGGCAGCACTGGAGCAGGAGTCTGCTGATGGGAGGGCCCAGGCTGGGATGAGGCAGAGAACAGGGTAGACACCAGTGAGGGTCGCTCAGAACGCATCTCTTCTAAAGTACATCCCGGGGGTGCACCAGACGCGACACACCACTGGGTACCCAGACTCCTGGTGTGTATGCTGAGGTGAGGGCTTCCTTTGCCCCCTGGGTTCCTGCCGAGCTCCAGGTAGAACCATGGTCAACATTGTTGACAGAATCCACACCTCCCCTTCCATAAACACCCAAGATATCAATTTTGGGGTTATACCACAGGGACCTGTGTGCATTAGGGCCATGGGGACTTGGAGTGAACCTCAGATATCAACACCTTCCTGCAGGGACATTGCTGGTGTCTCCACCCTGACCCCACTCCTCTTGGGGAACTAAGCAGGTATTATTTCCACGGCAGTGCTGTGACTTTTTGGGTGTGGCTTTTGCCTTACTATGCTCCCTATGGTACTGGGTCCTAGACTTGCAGGAGCACAAACCACTCCACAATGTGCCAGAGTATTTAGGAAAATGGATCTGCCAGTCTTGCCTAGTTGTTAAAACATTTCATGGGGAAATGGAAACTGGAACCTTAGGACTCTGTATGCCCTTCTACACCTGGTGGAATGGACATATGGTATAAAATCAAGAATTACACCCATGCTTTGTGGGAGACACAGAAAGAAAATAAAGAGAAAGTGGCAGAATGAATATTCAAAGACATGATGTCAAGAAATCTCTTAGATGTAATGAAAGGCATGATATGCACAATCAAGGAATAGAAAGAACCCCATACAGGATAGGTCATAGAAAACCATGTCCAGACACACTAAATCACACAGTCAATTGCCATGGGCAAGGACAGAGTTCTGACAACTGCAAGAGTAAACAACGTGTTTTCTCCAAGTGAGTCCCCAAAAGATCAAGCAACAGAAATCATGAAGACCAAGATGAAGAAGGCAAAAAGACAAATTAGGATGCAACATTTAAAGGATTCACAGAAAATGAATCACTTCTAATAATATTATATCTAGTGAGACAGGCTTTTCAAAAAGAGGGACAGATTAATATAACATCTACATATTAAAACTAACAAACAAAATATCCTGCAGGAATCTTCCACCACTTGTGCTGCCCTGCAAACTATTTATTTTATTTTATTTTTTATTTTATTTTATTTTTTTATTATGGGTAAAAATCAAAATTCTCACAATACATACAAACATTTGCAAAATGATATATAAATATATATGCATATATGTGTATTTGCTTACAAAAATGTTATTTATATATATATACACATATATTTTAAGAGGTGCTTAGATTACCCAAAATATTACACAGAACCCACTGGGATTCCCATGTTGCCCACCTCCCACACCTCCCACCACATCCCACACAAACATCTCCCACAGTGTGGCCCACCACCCTCAATGAACTTACACATCCTGGAGCCTTGCCACCAACCATAGACCACAGTTCACACTGTAGACCACACTCTCTCCCACTCAGTTCTGAGTGGTGTGTGCTGATTTAAAATGGCCTACATCCGTTGCCACAACAGTACTCAGGACAACCTCCAACTCCCAAAGAAGCCCCTGTATTTCAACTGCTCATCCCCTCCCTACCCCAAAAGTGTCAAGTGGCCACTGGCTCCACCTCATTGTTATAATTTCTTGCATTGCTAGAATCACCATATGTGAACAAGAGAATACCATCAAGTCCACTCTAGTCCATAGTTCTTCCCCCAATCCTGAGGGGACTGGGATGGTGATGTCCACTCCAACTCCAAGTGAGAGAGGGCTTATATCCCATGGATATGGTGGGTGGGATGATCCTGCCTGCAGATGCAGGTCCTCTCCATTCCCTGGGATGGCCATTGCCCATCATTGTCTCCTCACCAGGTGACTTGGATGAGTCCATTGAGCTGTAGGGTAGGAGTTGCAGCTCCACCTAGATTTCATGCACACCTGGCACATAGGTAGGCGGGAGGCGCCAGTCTCTGGAAGTATACCTAAAAACTCCAGCATCACATATAGGTTTGAATAGAAGGGACTGGTGAACCATGCCCTGCAAACTATTTTAAGCAAGTTCTTCAGACAGATATAAAAGGACACTAAATGGTGGGTCGAACTAGATAAAAAATTTAAGAACTTTAAGGTCAAACATTTCTCTAATTATAAAGAGCAGTAATAATGTATTGGGTTTTTGACATGTAACTCCATATTTTAAAATTTCTGAAATTCAAGTGCATAAAATTAAAGATCACCTATGGTTGGGGATATACAATGTATGAAGACATAATATGTAACATTTACAACAAGAAGAGGAGTTTCAGAACAGAATAGGAACAGGATATGTGTATATGGACTATGGTTAACTCTATAATAATAAGAATCTTGGTTTATCAATTGTAACAAAAATACCATACTAAAGGAAAATATTCATGATAAGGAAAACTATGCTTGTGGGGGTATACTAGAACACTGTTCATTCTACATGATTTTTCTATAAATGATAACAGATATAATTAAAAATAAAACTGCTACATAGGACAAAGAAAAACAAAATATAATGATAAATCAGTCAGTTAAAAACAAAGTCAGCAATTTTATATATATATATATATATAAAGAGAGAGAGAGAGAGAGAGAGAGAGCAAAGCTCCAAAATATGTGAAACAAAAGTTGAAAAATTGAAGGGAGAAATAGATAGTGATACATTACTAATAGGAGAATTCAATACACCATATTCATTAAAGGATTGACTCTTTCTACAGAATATCATTAAGTAAAGAGAGGAATATAAAAGGTTAATGATAAGGAAAATAAGTGGGGGACATATGGAAATTCTCTATTTTCTACAAGAATTTTTCAGTAACCCCACTGCTCTAATAATAACATAAGCAAAATGAAAATAACTACTAAATTCACGATGAAATTTGTTTCAAGAGAAACATAAACTTTCGAAAAATTGTCTTCTACACATGAGCTTGAGAACTATCCAAAAATTTATCAATCAGTCAGAAAGGATTAGAGATATTAATATGTGTGGTTTATTTAAGAATTGTAAATAATTCTTTGAACAAATATTTTCCAGTTGAACACTACTTGATGATAAATACCTAACAGAATAAAAATGTATTACAAAAAAAAAAAAAATGAGAGAGACAGAGAATGTAAGGCCAGGATAGATTTCATATAATCTATGAAAAGAAATACCCTGTAGAGGAGGAAACATTTAAATGTTACTAATAATTCTGACATCATTGAAATCAATGATTATGTAATTCTGTTTTGTATATTACAGCCCTAACTATTGGACCCAATAATCTGTAAGAATGACATCAATTACTGGTTTAGTGATTTTATTTTCATTTACACCATATTTAGTTCTGAATTATCAAATTCTTATTTGTGAATTCTTCACATCTTTTTGGAATAAATTACCACAGATAACACTCGGTCAATCTGTACTTTTCTGCAGCAAGAAAGCTCAAAATTTTTTCAACAGTCCCCCTGAGAAAATATTATGGATCCAGATGTACTATTTTAATTAATTACTATACATGAGAATGTGCAAAAGTAAAAATGATGTACCCATCCTGCAGTCCTGGGCCAATTAAAAACAGGTCTTTATTTTCTATGAAGAAACTTACAGAATCTTTATCATCACACTGCTCTTTCCATAGGCATCAAAACAAGCAACCAAAAATCGAGTGGAAGAGTGGAGTAAAAGAAAGAATGAGAAGGAACATGGAGAACAATGTCCAGAAGGACATCGCAGATCATGTACATGGTCATTAGAGCCTTCACTGCTCAGTCTGAAGAATGGATTCCTGTTGTTTTTCAGTCTCCCTGGAACAGGGCTACCATGGCCCTTATGCTAGGTCATAACCACTCTCAAGGAATTGCAAATAACTGCAAGGAGTCATAGGTGGACTCAGAAGAGAGGTGAATTAAACTAGCATTCAATCTTAATGAGATTACTAGGAAAACCCCCTTGTTTGCAAAAGGTCCTCCTCGGATCTCAGTCAGTCAAATTTTGAATAAGAAATGACCACAAAAACAAGAATCTCTTTTCACCACAATGATGAGACAGTCTAACCAATCCCATGTGACACCAGATACATCCTCCTTACCCAAGGATGGAAATCATGTTCAAGGAGTGCCAAATTAGTCTGTAGGCCCATAGTCCAAAATGGTTCCTGACAGAGGAGGCTGAAACTGGTAGGAGCAAGCTTCCCATGGTCTATGTGGGTCCAGGGAAATGTGACCACCTGTTGGTGCTCGTTGTCTGGCATTAGAATTTCACTTGCCCCTCCTCCAACATGGCGAAACTATGAGGGTGTGGCTTGTACTTATTCATTGCCCATTTTTGGAGGAAATCTTTGGAATAGAATTCTCCTAAATTGACTATCATGCTGAAGGGAACACAAAGGAATGAAATAAAAAAGCATCTCTCTTTAGTAACAGGATCATGAATCTCTAATTCTGTTTAGAGGTAGTGGTACAAATGTAGATGTATTATGAATAAACCAGGGGTCAAATTGATGATTAAGGGGAAAAAGTCATAAACACATGAGAAGCCATGAAAAACAGGCAACTTCCCCACCAAGTGATACATGTTGTTAATGGGACACAATGGAAAATGAGTGCCTAATATACACTCTGGGCCATGCTTAGTGGTCATAGTCTAATGGTATTATCTTGTAATCTGTAACAAAGCTTCCATCACAGTGTTTTGTGTTGACGGAAGACTGTTGTATGTGGAGTCTTTCAGTATGCATGAATTTTTTCCTATGTTCACCTTCTATAATAAAATTATACTTATAAAAATAATAATAGTGTAGGCTGGAGAAAATTACATTAAATGTATGATATAAACTCTACTCAGAAAGAAGCTTTTGCCAATATTTTTTCATGCAAAGATTTGCTGCTTTTCAAATAGAAAAAATGTTTTTAAAATACCTGGTAAAATGCAAACTTCGAAAAAGACCCTTAAATATCAAATATCATTTGAATATATTTTTTTTCCTAAGAATGAGTGCATTACTCAAAAAATAAGTACACTCTACATATGAAAATGTATGGTATTTATTTAGCTCCTTTGAAAAGTATAGTCTTGAAACATGAGAATCCTCAATGATTTCATTTACTGGTGAAGGCAGATGCTACAAAACTTTCTGCACAATTTTTTTAAATGAATGAAATAATGGAACTACACTTCCTGGGAGAATAATGATAAGCTAGATCCAAAAGTTTTTCTATGATTTTTAATCTTTTATTAAGCCCACTTTTGAATAATTTAGAGATCTTTGTGAATTATTTTATGAATCTCTCCTTTAAAGGTAGCAAGTTCCAGTTTTTCTTTCACTGAACGCATCCCTGATTAGTCTCATAATTCTTTGAGATTTTCTCATGTATGGAAGGATTCTGATGTGGTTACCCATATGTAAATAAATGCTGTTAGGTCACATTCTACTTCTTTGAAAGCATTTGAAATAAAATGAAAGTTATTCTTGCAGTAAAAAGCAAGGTTGACATGTATCAGACAAGCTCACTCACAACAACATGATACCTAGTCCCCAACCTGTCCCAATGGCATGCAGGTGCCTTGTACACCACCAAGAATGAAAGAACATCTCTAGGCTGAACAAGGACACAAGTCCCTTCTTGACTATTCCCCAGAGTGGCTCATAATGATCAAGGGAGGCATGGTCCCATCAGTGGGGTACAGCCTTCCATTTTCATGCACCCATGAGCACAGCTTCCAAAATTAAAGAGCAAAACATGTAAGACCTGAATAGAGTAATAGGCAAATCCAAAGTTTTGTGCATGACTATCAACACCCTCTGTTTGTAAGTATATTTTTTATTGAAGTGTACAATTCATACTTGAGCATACAGCCATATTATGTGCATAATATAAGTTGGAAACTTACAAAATAAACATGCATAACATTATACAGGTATCACAAACATCTGCCTCCATGAACTCTTTGCTTTTTGGTATTTCATTTGTTACAAACTAGGCAAAAGCATTGTGAAAATATGATTAATAACTCTAGTACATATCTCACATTGGGTGTATTTCCTCCAACCCTCCTTATTTTTTTCTACAAATCAATTTTATAGAGACTTAATAATAAAGAATTCAATTGAGGCAAAGTACATTTGCCCTTCTCTATATAGCTGCTGTTTCTGGCTATTTTTGCACTATTCTTATTAGTTTTTTTAAGCAGTTTTTATGAGATACATTCTCATACCATGTTGTGTAGCCAAAATACAAAAGGAATGTTTTTTAAAAGCTGTTAATAAAACCTTTAATGTAAAATTGTAAAACAAAAGAGGAAAGAGTTTGCATGAAATTATAAATTCTAAAAGAGAGTGCAAGGCCAGGTTAGTTTTAATATAATCTATTATAAGAAATACACCACATAGGAAGAAACATTTAAATGTTAGTAATAATTCAGACGTAATTGAAATCAATGATAAAAGAATTCTTATTTGTATATATAGCCCTAACTACTGTACCCAGTAATCTTCAAAAATGACATAAATTACTGATTTAGTAACTCTATTTTCATTTATACCATATTTAGGTCTGGATTATCAAATTTCTATTTGGGAATTCTTCACATCTTGTTGGAATGAAGTACTGCAGATCACAGTAGGCCAACTCATACTTTTATGGGGCCACAAAACTCAAAATTTCTTTCAACATTCCTCCCATGAAATCATTTTTGACTCAGATGAACTATTTTAATTAACATGCATGCATTAGTTAGCCAAAAAGAAAAATGATGTACCAAAAATATATCTCTTCTGCAGTCCTTGGTCAATTAAAAACAGGTATTATTTTCTATGCTGATAAAGAATACTGGTCATCACATGACTCTTTCAATAGGCATCAGAACAAGGAACCAAAGAGAGGGGTGGAGTGGAAGGAGAGAGAGAGAGAGAAGGAAAAATGGATAAAAATGTCCAGAAGGGCATTGCAGAGCATGTACAAGGTCATTAGAGCCTTCTCTGCTCAATCAGAAGAATGGATTCCTGCTGTTTTTAAGTCTACCCAGACATGACTAGCATAACCTTTACTCTAGGTCAAAATCACTCTCAAGGAATTTCAAATAAATACAACCAGTCAGAGGCAGACTCAGAAGAGAGGAGAATTAAATTAGTATTCAAGTCTAATGAGATTACTAGGAAAATTCCCTTGTTTGCAAAAGGTCCTCCTCAGATCTCAGTATGCCAAGTGTTGAAGAAGAAATGACTTAAAAAATGAGAAAATATTTACATCTCAATGACTTATAAGTCTATCCAAATCCATGTGACAATAGATGTATCCTTGCTTACCCAGGGATGGAAATCCTATTCAAGGAGTGCTAAATTAGCTTGCAGGTCTTTGGTTCTAAAATGGATCCTGACAGAGGAGGCTGAAAGGGTAGGTGCAGGCTACACCGTGAGTGTGGGTCCAAGGAAATAAAATGCCTGGTGGCACCAGACAACAGTCATGATCATTCCACTTGCCCCTCATCCATCATGGATATCCCCAGTAGGCATGGCTTGAACATAAAACTTCTCATTGTTTTGGAGCCAAGGGGAAAGGGGGCCTGTGGGAGGGAGTCTTTGGAATAGAATTCTCCTAAATTGATGACCAGGCTGAATAGAACACAAAGGAATGAAATGAAAAAGGATATCTTCCTACAAACAGGGTCAGGAAGCTATCATTGCGTTTTGAGTTATTGGTCCAAATATAGATGTATTATGAGTAAACCAGGAGTCAAATTGATGATTATCAGTGAAAAGACTAAACACATGAGAAACAATGGAAAACAGGCAGCCTCCACACCAAGCATTACTTGTTGATAATGGGAGATGGACAATGTGTGCCAAATATACCCTATGGACCATGCTTAGTAGTCATAGTCTGATGATATTATCTCATAATCTGTAACAAAGCTTCCATCATGGTGTGGTGTGTTGATGGAAGGCTGTTGTATGTGGTGTCTTCCCATGTACATGATTTTTTTCTAAGTTCACATTCTATAATAAAAATATACTTAAAAAAATAGTAATAGTGTGCATTGGAGGAAATTACATTAAATGTATGTAATTTAATGTAATAAGATTTTGATGACATTTTTTCAAGCACATATTTGGTACCTTTCAAATAGAAATCCATTTTTAAAATACCTGGCCTAATGCAAACTTTCAAAATGACTCTTGACTATCTAATATCATTTTAATATAACTTTTTTCTGTAGAATTACTCAAAGATAAATACACAGTACTTGAAAATGTAATGCATTTAGTTAGCTACTTTGAAAAGTATAGTCTTTAAACATAAGAGGCCTCAATGATTTCATTTACTGGTGAATGCAATTGGTACAAAAATATCTGTATAATTTTTTGAAATTAATTAAATAATGGTAACTACACTAACTGGAAGAATAATGATAAGCTAGTTCCAAATGTTTTCTTCTGATTTTTAGCCCACTTTTGACTCAGTAATTTAGAGGAGATCTTTGTGAATTAATTTATGAATCTGCCCTCTATTGTTAAGAAACTCTAGTTCTTGTTTCACAGAAAGATTTCCTGATTAGTCTCATTATTCTTAGAGTTTGTCTTATGTATATAGGGATTCTGATGTGGTTACCCACATGTATATAAGTGCTGTTCTGTCACATTCTACTTCTTTGAAACTAGATGAGACATTTTATTCAATTCCTCCTACAGACTCTCCAAAAAAAGTCTCTCTTTTTATTGTGTTGATTTAGGATACCTCTTGCCTGTGGTATCCAAAAAATTCCAATCTTTTGGATACCATCAGTTCAAAAAAGAGAGGTGGGGCATGATCTGCAGTGCCACCTGAGGCATAATCAGTGAACAGAAAGACACACGGTTCAATGATAAATTTTTTATTAAGTGTTCTGATCATTTTTTTCTCAGGTTCCCAACCAATGATGTGGCATCACGAGAAATGAAAAGAGAATTAAAATGAAGAAAATGTTAGGAAGAAATTCGTGGATCTGTTGTCTTCTGACAGAACATGTCCATGGTGCAAACATTGGTGATCTTGGCAGCTTTCTTCAGGTTAGAGATACTTTGCTTAGCAGCTCCGACACATGAGGCAGCTGCAAGATGGTTTTAACCATATTAGGAAGCAGGTAGTCATTGCTGTGTGATATGGCTTTCTATTTATTTTGAGGAGTTCCAAGTAAAATGTGAAATGAAATAATTTATCATTTATTCTTTTCAAGAGTAAATGCAAAGCTACATGGCTTCCTAACACTGGCATGACCATCACAAATACAGAATTCAGCCAAGAGGTTCAGATGTAGTAGGAAAAGAGGACACAGCAGTCCTTGGGTCTGAAAAGGTCCAGGATCCCTGTGTACAATACATGATGGTAAACCAAGAAGCACTTGAGCTCATCTGTGGAGTTTCCATACTCGAATGTGTCCCAGTGGATTCCACAGTTCTTTACCAAAGGGTGAGGAAAACCCCAGTTTTCATCTTATTTCTAAGCCCAAACACAACCCTTGAAAAATCAGAAAATGATATTTCCCCACGACTGACACATTTTCAAGAAAGCAAGTATCCCAGGTGCAGAAACTGAATGTCTCTTGTGAGCACTGAATTTTGGCTTCCAGGGTTGCCCTGTGACTTTATCCTTATGCCTCTGGCTAGAAATGTGCTGCTTGCATTGAATTTCTGAATTCAAGTGGGCAAGGCAGATTTCACAATGAGATGTCTGGTTCTAGAGTCCTTGCCCTGATGGCCTTTTTGCATCTTTAATCTGGATTCAGGTCTACAATAAGACTCCAGTGGACCAACCCCTCATATGACTGAGCTTCAACCATGGTCTTGTGTTTGGATCCTGTGTTGAGTGCCTTTAGCCCTGAGGGTAATTTCACAGTCAATTTGCAAAGTGAAAGAGGAAGAGATTTGGGTGTGGGAGAGTGGGGGTGGGGTGCCTTTTCTTTTGATTCACAAACAGCACCAGGAGCACCACTTGGGCTCTTGGAGGGGAAAGTGACTGCTCCCAGTGGTGGCACAGGTGTGCCAGATTTGAGGAGAAGCAAATTATTTCCTCAGCTTGATGGCTGAATATTGGTGCTGATGGTTTGAAATTCCATTGAAAGTTTCTCTTGATTCAAGGCTCATATATGAGATTTTCTGAACAGGATGACCACACCCCTGCCCCCCTGGCCCCTCCCCCCGCCCCTGCTTGCCCAGTGGTTTCCCCCCCCCCCCCCCGTTCTTTTTTTTTTTTTTTTTTGTGGGTAAAAA
>JAKSZT010013215.1:166552-256311 GCA_026826555.1 Tolypeutes matacus | reverse complement strand
TCTTTTTTTTTTTTTTTTTGTGGGTAAAAATCAAAATTTTCACAATACATACCAACATTTACAAAATGATATATAAATATATATGCATATATGTGCATTTGCTTACAAAAATGTTATTTATATATATATATTTTAAGAGGTGCTTAGATTACCCAAAATATTACACGGAACCCACTGGGATCCCCTTGTTGCCCACCTCCCACACCTCCCACCACATCCCACACAAACATCTCCCACAAGTGTGGCCCACCACCCTCAATGGACTTACAAGTCCTGGGGCCTTGCCACCAACCATAAACCACAGTTCACATCGTAGACCACACTCTCTCCCACACAGTTCTGAGTGGTGTGTGCTGATTTAAAATGGCCTACATCCGTTGCCACAACGGTACTCAGGACAGCCTCCAAACCCCAAAAAAGCCCCTGTATTTCAACTGCTCGTCCCCTCCCTGCCCCAAAAGTGTCAAGTGGCCACTGGCTCCACCTCATTGTTATAATTTCTTCCATTCCTAGAATCACCATATGTGAACAACAGAATACCATCAAGTCCACTCTAGTCCATAGTTCTTCCCCTAATCCTGAGGGGACTGGGATGGTGATGTCCACTCCACCTCCAAGATATGGATATGGTGGGTGGGATGATCCTGCCTGCAGATGCAGGCCCTCTCCATTCCCTGGGATGGCCATTGCCCATCGTTGTCTCCTCCCCAGGTGACTTGGATGAGTCCATTGAGCTGTAGTGTAGGAGTTGCAGCTCCACCGAGATTCCATGCACACCTGGCACATAGGTAGGCCAGAGGCTCCAGTCTCTGGAAGTATACCTAAAAACTTCAGCATCACATATAAGTTTGAATAGAAGGGACTGATGAACCATGTGCAGGGAGGACTTATTTGAGTTCAATTCTGTCACTCTCAGGAGCACAGATTCCAAAATAGAGCCCACTGATAAGGCATCAGTCTCTGGGTCTAACCCCACTTATATAGGACCTGGGTGTCTCCAGGACTCTCAGGAGCCCCTCTGTGTGGGGTGATAGGCACTTAGATGTTCTATGAGCTCCTACTGAGGTGTGCGTAAGAGTTACCTCTGGGATGACCTCCCGACTCTCTTTGAAGTCTCTTAGCCACTTGAACTCATTTGTCTTTACCTTTTCCCCCTTTAATTCAAGGTCTTTTTCCAGTTGTGTTGCCAGTTGGCACTTGGTATTAATCCCTTGTTGCCAGGGAGGCTCATCCCCGGGAGTCATGTCCCACGTTGGGGGGAAGGTAATGCGATCATATGCTGAGTTTGCTTAGAGAGAGGCCACATTTGAGCAACAAGGAGGGTCCCAGGTGGCAACCCTTAGGCACCCCACAACTTCAGGCTAAGTCTCAGTTACAAGAGCAAAGACTCACAAGGGTAGTCATCAATAAAAAGAACACATCAGTGGGTCATCCTCTTTTGACAGACACTGTCCCTGCACTCAGAGCACTATTGCTGCTCCCTTGGAGACTGTGGCAGTGCTCTCCAGGCTAGGAATTCAGATTCCCTCAGTTATTGTGTAATTGTCCACCCATCGTGACCATGCCCCATCTTTTGATCTTTTGAACGATTTTGTATATCTTTCATATATATTCAGATGAACTAATTCCCATGAAATCCCCCTCCCAGACACCCCCCACCAATAATCCCCTGCAGTACACATTGTAACCCTTCTGTGATCCAAATCCTCCATGAACATGTAGTCCATAAATTAATCAAATACACTTACTAGGAAAAAGAAACAAGTATGATAAGCTTACATGCAAGAGACAAACATAAGGAAACACAGGGGAAAAAAAAAGAGAGGAGGAAAAAAAACAAATAATGAAACAAAAAACAAAACAAAATAAAATATAATTAGCGAATTTGGACATTCAAAAAATGGGCAAAAAAGCAAAGGAAATGCCTTTAATATATATATATATATATATATATATATATTCATTTTTTTCCCTTTCTCCTTTCTTTTCTTTCCTTCCTTTTATCACTGTGTTATCAGATGTCTGTTGTGCTGTGACACCTTCCTCCTCTCAATCCCCATTGTCTCCCAATTTTTCATTTAATTTTCAAAGAAGTTTTAGGTCACAGCAAAGTAACACATGGGGTGCTGGAGACTCCCAGATACCAAACCACTCCCCCTTCCCCACCCCATATTAACCCCCCCTTTTTTTTTGGATGTTAGCATTGTTATAACTGTTATACAGATAGCAAAATATAGCAACTAAACATTGTTAGTGATTTACAGTATAGTTTACAATTTAGATGATACAGTTTAATAATTTTGATGATATTTACCATGTCCTGTGTCCATTACTGTAAGGTAATGAAAAACCTTCCCCATGACCACCAAACACCCCATTAGATCTTGACTGTTCCCTTCCCCCGAGCCCCCCAGGGCTCATGATACCACCCTCTCCCTACCCATGGAATGTCAAGATTCACAGTTACATGCCCTGGGGATTTGAACCTGCCCCTCCTAATCCACCCACCCACAAGTGCTGCACCACCAAACCCAGGAACACCACCACTCATCTGCCCCATCCCCCAACATGCAACCACACTCTATCCCTTTACCATAGATTATATCCATATGGGTGATGGCTCAAAGCCTGCTCTTCTCTTACTCTCCTTTGTTAACCTATCTTTCAGACAATGGTTCTCAGAGACTGCTCACTTTCCTCACTTCAGTTCAGTGAGGTTATATACTGTTCATCCTTCAGTGCCTGGCTTGCTTCGCGCAACATAAGGTCTTCAAGATTCATCCACGTTATTCCATGTGTTAACACTTTATTCCTTCTTACAGCTGAGTAATATTCCATTGTATGTATGTACCACATTTTGCTTATCCATTCGTCTGTTGATGGGCACCAGGGCTGATTCCAACTTTTGGCAATGGTGAACAATGCTGCTATGAACATTGGTGTGCATATATCTGTTTGTGTCTTTGCTTTCAGTTCTTCTGGGTATATACCCAGCAGTGAAATTGCAGTCAAACAGAGCTAAGTGGGGTCAATGATTCCCCTAGGGTCCACGTGGATCCTTCCTACCTACTTGTGTTTATCAATCAATTTCCCCACAGGGTTCTATATGCAGGTCCTGAAGCAGCTTTTAGCTATTAAACTAAATTTTAAAAAAAATTATTTTTCATTTATTGAAATGACCTTCTCAATTTTCTTTTTTTAATTTTTATTTTTTTAGCGAAATGCAGAACCCAAATAATTCCTCCTCTAGACCAACCCCCTTACAGAAGGGACCCTAGCTGTGCCCTTGGAAATTAATCAAGCACGTCCCACTTTCTGGACTCCCCAGGTTAGCTGTAGCTCTGATGTTAGTCAGTGAGGAGTGCTAAAGATGGCCGATTCCGCCCCTTCTGGAGCCGAGGTCGAGCGTCACCGGGTTGCTAAGTAAATCAGTTTGAGTGTCACTGGGTTGCTAGGTAAATCAGTTAGAGTGCAGATTCGAGTCTGCTCTCAGCCCGATTCTGCTTCAGGTCGGCTTATCTGCTCCCCAAAGCTACGGGGCGGTGCAGGCAGCCAGATCGATGTCTAAAAATAAAAAATTACCCTTCCCTGTCCTCCAACAGAACCCTCCCTCTTTTGGGAAGTGTCCCTTCTTCCTGGGTCACTAGGGAAATCAGCTCCGTTCCCCTACCAGAATCCCCCCTCCGGTTCACCGGGTGCTGATTAGCTTGGTTGTTCTGTTCACACAAGGTCCAAGGGGCACCAGGCAGCCAGATCCCCAGAAAATAAAACTTTTTCGCCCTGCTCATGCCTCCAAATGGCCGTTTTATTTTATTTTTCCTCCCTAACCGTGCGGCTCAGCCGTCTGTGCCAACCACCACCGGCAGCCTTAAAACTCACGAATCTCTACCGTTCCATCCACGCCGTTGATCCACGCAGATAGATGTCCCAAGCTTCTCACTCCACGCATGCACAGCACAGACCCCCGGGCAGGACCCCGTCCACAACCCGCCTTGCTCTGGGAGCTTGCAGTGTGTGCCCTCCTACACTAAGGCTATCTTGGCCCCTCTCTCTGCCCAGTGGTCTTGAGGTGTTTGGGAGCTCACCTTGGATAGTGATTGGTTTCACTTTTGCTATCAGCCCATCATTTTTCTCAGTAGCAGATAACAAACTATTTATAGTGGAGAAGCATATATAGAATTTCAGTTGCAAAATAGAGCAATACAAATATATAAATTATGGCAGTTTTAAAAGAAAAGTGTAACAGCCAAATGATGTCCAAGTTAGTTTTAGAAACAACTTGGTTTTAATCACTGAAGTTCCATTCTTTTTCTAAATATCTTAGTACAATTCTGTAAACTAAATGTCTAAAACTAAAGAGATATAAGTTCAATGACCATACTATAAGGTCCTTAGATTTAAAGCAACAAGGTCAATTCCCATCCCAAAACACACAAAGGAAACATAGGCATGACATTCAACAAGTCACTAGTGAACACTTTTTCAACTCCCTCCTCTTGGAGGTAGTGGGATGGAAAGAGACATTCTAGGTATGAAGGAATCAAGAAATACACATTCACTATAATTTCTTTGGCTTTATGTGCAGTTGAGGGAAGTTCAACTAACACCTTTTTGGGGGAGGTGTGGTGAGGAAAAGGCAGAGGACAGTACTCATTTCCATGACTGATTTTGTTTTACTTAGGTAAGTTTACAACCATGGGATAATTGAATACACTACAAAGCATTAGTAATCTAACTCTTAAGAAAGTATGTATTAAAACTAGATGCTTAAAAAAACACTCAAAAGCTAGAGATTTGCTATGATATGGTTCCTATCAAGGAAATCATGGCCAGAAGATGCTTAATAGGTTAGAGGTTTCTAGAAGGGCAATTATGAAAGGATGAAGAGAAATGAAATTCCTGAGATACATGGCAGACCCTTGTTATTCTGAGCCCTATATTATAGGCCCCCTCCCATCCAAGATACTGTTATACATTGTGCTTTCCAAGCTGCCACTGTTCAACCAGAGACTCATTACCTTAGTATCCTGACCAATGCCTCCTCTACCTACTCCCACAAAACTTGACTTGCCAAGAATAACTTGTGGAGGGTTTTATCTCAGTGATTTCTGCCACCAATTTCCTCAAATATTCTTTTCCACCATGCTGAAGTTAAAAATGCAATGAAACACTAAAATGAAAACACTTCTCTTAGTTTTACAGACACATTGGAAGAAAAGATATTTAAAAAATAATTTTAGAGGACTTTATTTCATAAGTCCTTAAAAATACTCAGTATCTTACTGTAGCATAAAATGTGATCTCACAGTACATTAACTGGCATAATAAGTCAGAAAAAGTAACACTATAACAACTTTATACTTTGACCTTTTATGTTTTCATGTACATGTGACCTAGTTTCATGGTCACTAGCCTAAACCTCCTGACAATAAGCCAAACAAATAATTTATTCTTCAAAAAGGCCATCTTCATTTTTGTGTATATACTTTTTGTATTGCATCTTACAATGGTAATAACAAAAACCTATTTCTTCCAAAAAAACATAACACCATTAAATATGATAAACATGAACACATACAAATACATCCAAACAAATGGCTTCGGAGAAAAACTAGCAAACATTGGCTAAGCATCCTCAAGAGTGGAAACACCAATGTAAAAATATAGAAACAAGAAGGAAAGCACATTTAAACCATTTCCAGCAGCTAAGTGTAGGGTAAAATGAAAAACCAGGATATGTTAACATCTGTTAAGATGCCAACAATTAAATAGATTTTATTTTGACATGAATTTGATATTTTAGAAATGATTCTTAAATGGATATAAAAATCTACATGTCATTGACCCAATTCCAGAACAAAGGATCAGCTTCATTTCCCAAAGAGGAAAGCAAAGAAAAATGCAGGCATCTTCAGCCCTCTACCCAATCTCTGAGCATCAAGCTATATTCTGAGTGCCACCCCTACCACCCCAGAACCCAAAACCAGCCCAAGATGGAGAGATTCACAGGCCAGAGGCCAGAAGTCTCTGTCCTGTGGTGTCCAAGAGTTCCCACAAGGTATTCTCCAAGTCCACTCTGCCAACCCACCAAACCCTCGGAGAGGAGGGATGAGCTAACACACTCCCTTTCTCTTCTGCTCATCTTCGGGTCCTTCCTACCGGCCACTTTTGAAAGGCACATAACGTTGACCTTCTCAGCCTTGGGAGCCTTGGGGTGGGTGTGCCTCCATTGGGGGTGGGTCTACCCTTTGTCTCCAGTCTTTGTGGGAATTGGGCCTGCTGGTGTTGGAAGATGGGTGGAGCCCTGGTCCCCAAGCTCCTGTGGCTGCCTGGCCATGGGTGGAGGTTCTAAGTGAGCCCAGCCTTCCAGTCATCCCTCCTAAGGCACCAGACCAGTGAAGCCATCAGGACTTATGAAACCACAGGTGACACCACCTGAATTCCATCAAGCATCCCTAGTGATACCAAGTGGAGAAGAAGAATCATCAAAGTAAACTTCTCTATTCCAAGGAGACTGATGGGGAAGATGGGTAATTGTACACAGCCAATATTACACATAATACACATGTATAAAAAAGACATGCAATTGCTACAATAGCTCATAAAATTTTCAATTAAACATTTGTTCTCTTGAAACATTGAGATATAGAAGAAGCCTGAGGACCAAGTTCCTGTATAGATCAATATATAGATATAGATACCACATATACCTATATTAATTACTTAGAACATTTCAATAAGTTTGCACATGAGAAACATTTCTCAGTGATCTTCTCAGAGAAATTAGAATGGGGAGGTCATACAGCAGAAGTCAATTTTAATTTTGACTTTATACTATTTTCACAACATGTCCCTGATAAGCTTGTTCCTTTGTCCTCCAATCCATAATCTTTGAAGACACCCTAAGTGTCTCTGATCAGTCTCTTCATTTCATTAACTGCTAAATAGTTTCATAGAAATTTCTTTAGAAAGGGGACTCTTTCCTCTTAGATATGGGAAGTTATCTGAGCAGGTTCTCTGATCAGATAATCTGTCAAGTACTGTTGGTTTGATTTTGTTTATATGGATCCTTTTGTGATTTTTATCCCATTCCTTTCCTCAATGTGTAAATAATTTTGCAAATGGTGACAAAGTATGCATTTCTAAATAAACATTATATTTATTAGACCACTCAATTGGGCTGATAGTCAACAAATAATCATTTTAGTGGTACAACTCAAAAAAATTGAAACTATTCAACTCGAACTTCCAGCTATTATTAAAGGTGTTAAAAACAATTCAACACAAATATGACATGCCTTAAAATTTGCTTATGATTTATTATTTTAAAAAAGGTGTATGTCAGTGATGTTGGTAAATGTGGAAGTTTACTGTATTTGGAAAATTTAGTTTTTACAAATTCATTTTCAGCAAATTGCTAGTAGACAATGTGCTGTGTTCAGTAAGTGTAATGAAGCTGACATTGTAGAGGAGGCAATTTTGGAGATGAAAAGATAAAATACTTGTCCCTATAGAATCCAGTGTTTAGAAGGCCCAGCTCACATATTCTTAGAATTACATTCATACATTCACCTTCTGCAAAAATTTGAAGTAAATTAACATAAAGCTAGCAATGTGCATGAATTCATTTCTGTTTTCACAAAAGTTTCATGTGGTTTCCTAACACTGTTTTTGAGCAAGAAACCTCATTTATGGCTGTATTCCATTCAAGCATAAATTAAAATGATATATTTTCCTTGTGTCCATTTTCCCCTGAAAACTTGTTTACACACTCACAAAAACCATTTTTTTATGTCTAAGAGGAGTAGATTAATCCAAGGAGCCCTTCCATAGGTCCAGTTCTGCTTTACATTGAGTACTTATGCCTGGGGATAAACACTGAAACTCTATTACTTCATCTGACATGGAAGGAAAAATATGAGTCATTGGCTTTAAACTTCCTAGATTAAAAAAAAGACACATGACAAGTGAAAAAGCCAACCTTAAAAAGTCACATATTGGATGATTTCATTTATATAACACTCTTGAAATGACAAAATTATAGAGATGAAAACAAATGAGTGTTGCAAGAGATTAGGAATGATGAAGATGGGGTAGAGATCTGAGGAAAATGGGTCTGATGTAAGGGCTGAATAGTTCTGTACCTTGATGATATAGCAGTTAGATAAACTGACACCTGTGAAAAAATGGGAGAAAAGAACTGTGCAAATATCATATCAATTCAATTTTTCCTGGCTTTGATATTGTTGTATAGTGATGTCCGAAGCTACTATTAGTCGAAACTGGGTAAAGTATATATGGGACATCTTTATGTACTATCTTTGCAAACTTCTCTGAATCTATAATTATTTCAAAATAAAAATAAAAAACAATAAATTGTATTGTAATAAGCTGCAGTGATATAAAAATAAAATACTATTTACAAGAGCATCAAAAATATAAAAGAAATACATCTATGAATCTGAAAGATGAACAAGATCAGTACACTGATAACTTATTTTAAAACCTTTCTCAAAGAAAGGAAAATAAGAAATAAGAAATAAGAAATTAATAAATGGAGAAGTAGATCATGTAAATGGACACTAACCCAGTATTGTTAAGGTCTCAGATCTACCCAAATTGATTTATAGGTTCAATACAATCCCAATTAAGATACCAGGAGGTTTTTCTGCAGCTAAGGAGCAGATTTTAAAATTCATATGGAAATGAAAATAACTTAGAACAGCCAAAAAATTTTGAATGAAAAGAAATACATTTAGAAGACCTAAACTACCTGATATCAAGATATAACTTAAAGGCCCAATACTCAAGAACATGTGACTTTGGCAATAAATAGTCAAGTCAATCTGTGAAACACAATACAGAGACCAGAAATATCTTCATACATATGGTTAAAAGATTTTCTGCAGATATGTTTTGACAATTCCATGGAGAAAATATGGGCTTTCCAATAAACGGTGTTCAAACAATCACATATTAATAACAGACTGGAATGTGGAATGTAAACTTTAAAATTTCCATAAGAAAACATGAAAATCTTCATATTTTTGACTTAGGCAATGGTTTCTTAGCTATGGCAGCAAAACCACAATTTCCAAAAAAATAAAATAAGACTCCATCAAAATGTAGAACTTCTGTTATTCAAAAGACATCATGAAGAGAATTAGAAAATAAGTCACAGACTCAGAGATAACTTTTGAAAATCATATATCTGTTAAATGATGTATCAAAAATGTGGTGAGCACTCATAGAGCTCAAAAATAATAAAATTATAAGTAAAATATTCAAATATTTTAATAAAAGTATAATGCATTGATGTCAAATAAGCACCTAAAAAAAGATGCATGAAACCATTAGTCTTTAGGAAAATGCAAATTAAAATCACAACACATCAACTCCACATAGATAAAATTTAAGAAGACTGAACATACCAAGTGGCTGCCAGCTTGTGAAGGAATTGGAACCCTCACATAATGCTGATGGGAATATAAAATGGTACATCAGCTTTGAGAAAAAATTGCAGTTTTCTTACAAAACTAAATAACCCCCCATACTAAGGCCCAATCATACAGAGAGAGAGAGACAGTTACATATGTGTTTGGTCAGCAGGAACCACAGATTTTCTGTCACCACATGGAAAACCAATCACAGACCCAAAAAGGGAGCCAAAAGGGAGCCCAACTTGGAAACTAAAACCCCAAATTTTACTTGATTGGTGATACCAACCATACTTAAAAGATTTTGTTCAAGAAGACAAGAAGAAAAGGGCAGACTGTTGGTGAGAATAATATGGGGTTTGCCCCTATCTTCCTAGAAAAAATAGAGAGGTAATTGACTAGTAACACTAGAGACTCAGAGCCCCTCTTCTATTTACATTTAAAAAGGAGGGAGATATGCCTGCCCAGAGGTGGCTGATAGCCAAGGCTGAAGTCAGCAGGCAAATAATTCATTAGGTCAGAGTTTTACTTACAATGATGGAGATGATGCAATGGGGAGAGTATTTCTTTGGCCTTTCAGATAGAAGAGATCTGGAGTGTAACTGCATCCCTGGGGAGGCCCCTTTGACTCAGAGTCATGGAAGATTATTTTTACCAGGAAACCCCTCTCAGCAAATTCCCAGGCAGCCTTGCTCAACCAAGGCTCCTACTAACAGTAAGGCTACAGATCAGGAGAGCTATTGGCAGGACATGAGTTGGTCTCATATTAGTCACAGATCAAGCCTAGGCAACCACCCTAAAGGGGGCCACACAGCCCCTTTCCTGAAGGTACCTCTTTCTTTCTCCTGCATATTAAATGCCCACTCCCCTGCCCCCCTGGGGAATTGTGACTATTGGAACAATCCTTATAAAACAGTTCCACCTAGTGGTAGCCTCTTGTGCTTTTACTTTCCCCCATAAGTATTGATGATACCTTAACTCCTTGCCTGGAATACACATAAACCTTGACAATAGCATATATAAAATCATAGCTGGGCACCATCTGCCTTTCTGCCCAACCTGGGGATTCATGGTCTCTGCACCTTTCAGCAAAGGGAGTTGTCAGCACTGGACAGCAGCCATTGGCTGGGCATCCTGGGAATACCCCTCACCATCCTCTTTCCCCAGGCCTCCCCAGCACTTTCTCAGCAAGGGTCAGATCCCAAGCAGAGTTATATGGAAGGGCAGTGTTGGTTTTTGTCCCATCCCCACAAATATCACCATCATAGATACCTTTCTTAAAATACCAATTGAATTACAGCCCTGAAAGCATCTAGCATTTAGTAAATCTCTATAAGCATGTTCAGAGTTGAGGACCCTGTAGGCTTCCATTATGGCCAACAGGTATTCTGTAGATATGCTAAGACAATTCAGTGCAGAAAGCATGGGCTTTTCAACAATGAGTGTTCAATCACTAATGATACAGCCACCATCATGCTGGTGAGAACAGACACCCCATGATCAATTGGGACACCCTAGAGAAAGAGAAACGGTTGTCTATGAGGCTCCATTACCACAACAAAAGTTAAAAAGTTCCCTGAAAGGGAGTCCAAATTGGAAATGGAAATTGAAAATTTTACTTGATAATACTTAAGGAACACCAAACGACATCAGCAATAAAAATTGATGAAATTACCTTGATTAAAATTAAAGATATTTGTTCAGAGAAAGACACTGTTAGAGAGATTTACAGACTATATATGTAAATCTCATATATATTTAAGAGCTTTTATCCAGGATACAAGAACACTTAAAACTCAGCCAAAAGAATACAAATATTCCAATAAAAAAATAGCTAAAGGATCTTAATACTACCCCGTTAAAAAAGATATATGAGTGGGAAATAATATTAGAAGAAAAACTTAACATATTAGTCATAAGGGAAATGCAAATTAGAACACAATGAGATATCACCACACACTTGTTTGAAAAAGAAATGAGAATACCCAATAGTGGCATGAATGTAGAACAACAGGAACTTATATTTATTACTCATATGAAAGCAAAACAAAACAATACAGCCACTTTGAAAAGTAATGTCAGTTTCTTATAAAGTAAATTATACACTTAACAAATGGTAATTTAACCCCACTTGTGTATATTTACTCAAGTGAGCAGAAATTATTTCTATAAAAATCTTGTACATAAATACATAAGCAGCATTGTTTTTGGTCACAAAAATTGGAAAAAATAAAACTGTTCATCAAAAGTTGGAAAAAAGATTGGAGTGAGGAGAAAGGACAGACTGGTTGGTAATAAAGAGACCCCTTTCATCCCAGAAAAAAGATAAAGAGAGAGCTAATTGACTAGCAACACTAAAAAATCCAAGCCCCTCCTCTATTTCCATACAGAAGAAGAGAGACAGACCTCTACTGAGCTGGCTGATATCCAAGGCAGATGCCCTCAGGCAAAAATTCATAAGGCCAGGTTTTTACTTAAAAAGATGGAGATGATGCAATGGAGAAAGCATTTCTCTGAACATTGCCATAGAGGAGACCCTGAGTACCTCTCCTGTCCTGGGCAGTCCCCTTTGACAGGGTCATGAAATTTTTTTTACTGGGAAACCTTCTTTCCAAGTTTCCAGGCAGCCTGGCTCAACCAAGGCTCTACTATCAGCAAGCCTTGGTCCAGGTGAGCTAACAGCAAGACAAGAGAGTGTCTCACAGCAGTCACAGATCATGCCCAGGCAGCCACCCTACAGGGGCCTGCACTGCCCCTTTCCGGAAGGGTCCCTGCCTCCTCTTCCAGAATTAAAAGCCCAGCCTCCTGCCCCTCTGGGATTGTGACTTTAGGAACAATTTTTACCCAACAGCAACAACTTGCGGTGGCCTGTTTTGTTCTTGCTTTCTGCACTATAGTTATTGGTGCTTTAACACCTTGCCTGGAATGAAGAGAAACCCTGACAATTTTATGCACAAAATCACAGATTGTCCCCATCTCCCCTTCCCCATGATCTAGGGATCAGTGGTCTCTGTATCCTCAGGTCAAGGGGGACATCAGTCCCATGTAGTGCCATTGACCAGCCAAACTGTGGTCTTCCCCTCCCATCCTCCTTCCACAGGCTTCCCAGGGACTTTCTCAGTCAGAGTCAGAACCCAAAGCAGAGATATAAGGAAGGGCAGTCCCAGAATAAAAGTCTCACTCCAAAATATTTCACCACCAAGGACACTTTCCTAAAATACTAATTGAATTGCAGCCTGATATGGTCTGGCTTTTAGTAGGTCTTTGTAAAATTGTTCAGAGTCAAGGCCCTGGTTGACTTCCACTTTGGCAGAAGGGAATTAGCCAGTGATTAGATGGCACATGGAAATAGGTGCCCACATGTCCTGGGAAAGGCACCCATATGAGGAGGTAGGTGTCCTTCCCTGTGGCATTCAGCTTAGGAACTGCTTACCTGTAGAGACCAGCCTTGCTTGGTTATTCCACAGGAAGCTTCTGAGCTTAGATGGAAGGATGTCAGGCAGTTTAACACTGCTTTTGAGGTGGCTTTAACCAAGTTCTGTTAATTTTCTTTGAATGATTTTCTATAGATGATTTCAGGCTTGGTTCATCACTTAAGATGCAATCCCTAGCCTAAACCCACTAGCAGATTTTAATCACTTCTTTCAAATGCAGACATTCTGAAAGCTAGAAGCTCCAGTGTAGATGAAGCCTCACTTCACTTCCTCTCCACTCAAAGCCTTCTTCCAACCACCTCAGCCCCAAGTGGCAGGTTAAAAACTGCAGGGCCTCTGGGAAACTCCCCAGTCTGGGACATTCCCATTCCTCACTTTTCCTAGCCAAATTTGAGAATCATTGGCATGGAGGCAGACATTTAGCTTCTAGCCAGATGAAAGTTCTAGATCTCTGTGGGCATTTCCTGAAAGGATAGAGCAAAGGGTTGATGGGGAGGAGGGAGGGAGCACTCTGAGAGGGCAGGGCCACCACAGAGGGAGCCAAGCAGCTGCGGGACAGGAAGGTCACATGGAGCGGTGGACCAGGGCTATGTCACAGATGTCTGATCGTGATGTCCCCAGTGCCACAGTCAGAGACTGTCTCCAGGTGCCAGAACTAGAATAAAATGTGGACAGAGGGTCTGGGTGCAGAGAGGATGCTTCCTGGCTCTTGTTCCTCCTTCCTGATTCCCCATCATATGTTACCCAGCTGGGACCTGCCCCTCTATGAAACTGGGGCCAGGATTCAGGTCTCTCCTCCCCTCCTACACCCACCCTGTCTGCCCTTGGGGCAGCTAAAGAAAAGCAGCAGAACACCAGGCAAAGACCCATTGGCATCAGAAAGGAAATACCATAATTCAGATGCTTAGTGACCACAGGCAACACTTTAGCAGAATGAGCAGCTATAGGGGATTTAAATAGAAGATTTTGGAGTTAGCCCAGAAGGAGACCACTAGATGGCATTAACATACTATCTATTCATAGAGGGTGTGGTGCTGACTGCTTTGTAGGAGGGGACCCCTGTAGGACAACTTCCAGAGGCCACAAGTGGGAAGGAGTCCCCTGAAGGGGAAGTATGGCAAGGAGTTCCAAGGCAGCTTGGGGCCTTATAAGCATCCAGGCTTAGCCTCCAAACTGAGAGCCTGTGATAGGCCAGTATCCTGGGGTATGCAAATCTGGTTAACATTAAATGGCTAAAAAATGTTTATTGGGCTAATTTTAAACCAATTGTATGTATAGGTATTTGAGTTTGGCTGTGTCCCAAAGACTTCAGAATAACTTTATTTCTCCATAGGTATTTTCTAAAGAGGCTTTTCTATGAAAGGGCCAGCTAAGCAATCCAGCTCTGAGAGTTTTAAAGCTACTGTGTCTGAAATGACTTTTCAGTATTACCAACAATGCTAAACTCCTCTCACAAATGCATTTGCTTCTGTCCCTATGTTGGATGAGGGTTTTCCAATGTGGAGGGATCTTTCCAGGGGAAGACTCCTCCATAGGGTGCATTGCCAAGGGCTGGTGCACAATATGACAATGGTCATAAGAGGTAAACATACCATTTGGAAGACCTTTCATTTCTTGGTAGGTAGATTTTGTTTATTAAGAGTAAATTCTAGGCCAAGTAATGCCATTCATCATGGCTTCCACATTTCTTAAAAAAATACAACTGACTTCTTTAAAGTAAATTCTCTTGGGACTCCTAAATCAAGGTAAAGTCCCACCTGTGTCTCTTGTGAAACTTTCTGCCCTGGTCCCCAGGCCATACCCCTACCTCCTACCTCAGAAATTTGGCTAAATAAGCCTGGCTATAGGCCCCAGGGCCAGTGAGGGCCAAACTGTGGATATATTTACTTATAGAAACATTCACACCAACATTGATGTCTACCTTTTTACATATGTCTGTACATATTAACTTAAAGGTCCACAACATGGCTTCTGTATCACTCTGTTGTTAGTTGCTCTGACACAATTATGCATGCTTTTATTTTCATGGAAATAGGACAATTTATAACTCCTTTCTCACTACTTCTGTCTTTCTATTCCCCACCCCACTCATCCCTCCCTGAGATTAGAGCAAATACTATTTTTGGCTGGCAGAATCATGCTCATTCTGTCTTTCCCCACCAGCCCCCTCAAGTGGTCTCCTTCTCTGAGTACCCTGTGGAGGGCTGACAGCTCCCTCTGTCCTTTATGGGGCCCTGGTTCCTCCCAGACACCCCAGATTCAGTCCCCCCTTTCACTGCTCAGATCTTTGGGCAAATGATGTAAATTAATGCCATGTGTTGGCCACAGGGTCATGTTGGGCCTAGGCACCCCTGTTAGTCCTGATGATGATAAGGATGGAGGTAGAAACCCAAACTACTTTCAGATACTTTTAGCTCTTGGTAGGTATTTTATTTAGAGGATTTCTGTGAAATTGAAAGTCAGGTAGGAGAGTTTGGCATATTACTGAAATAGAAAACTGGTGTTACTGTATTCATGGAAATAGTAAAACAATAAAGTCATTTTGGTGACTTGGACAGCTAGATAAGTGGCTTTGAATTGTTTTATTTTTGAGGTTCCAGGGCCAGGGATTGAACCTGGGACCTTGTATATGGGAAGCTGGTGCTCAACCCCTGAGCCACATCGGCTCTCCTGTGTTGGTTTTATCATATGTTTGTTCATTGTTTATTTTTTTATTTTTCCTTTAGGAGGCACCAGGAACTAACCCAAGACCTCCTATGTGGAAAGCAGGCACTCAACCACTTAAGTTGCAGCTATGCCCCTGAATTGTTCCCTGGTTATTTAAATTGTTCATAGTGCATGTTTTGGCAGCACATATACCAAAATTGGAATGATATAGAGAAGATTAACATGGCCCCTGCACAAAGATGACATGCAAATTCATGAAGTGTTCCATATTTTTATAATTGTATTTGGCTATTTTAATGGCTTAATTTTTGAAGAAGTTTTGGATCACTGGGTTACAACTGGGGCAGGGCAAGATCATTGGTGTGGGGTGTCAGTGATGGGGAGAAGTTCACCTAGGCATACATATAAGGTATATAATAATGCTAAAAAGTTCATGGGGCATTGTCACAATGGTTGGAGGCTCACACAATAACTGATAGAATATTGAATTCCCATCCTGGATAGCTCTGCCACAGTCCCCCAAGTGTAAGGGCAATGGCTGACAAAGGAGGATGATTCACTGATGGGCCCTTGATATTGATGATTATGCTTGTGAGCATTTGCTCTTGTTATTGAAACAGCCAGTTTTTGTGGGGTGCCTAAAAGTTGCCTCCTGAGAGGCTCCTTGTTGCTCAATTGTGGCCTCTATTTAAACAAAACTCAGCATATAAATGCATTATCTTCCCCCCAGTGTGAAACATGGCTGTCGGGGATGAGCTTCCCTGGCACTGAGAGATTACTACCAAGAACCAGCTAACAATGCAACTGGAAAAAGACCTCAAATAAAAGGGGGAAAGGTAAAGACAAATGAGCTTATATGGTTAAGAAACTTCAAAGTGAGTCGGGAGGTCATTCCAGAGGTAACGCTTACACACATCTCAGCAGGATCTCATAGACTGCAAAATTGGATACTACCCCAAATAATGGGGCTCCTGAAGGCTCTGGAGAAAACCAGGTCCTATGGTCAGGGCAGATAGCTCCAGAGTTTGGTGTCTGCCAGTGAACCCTACTTTGGAGTTTGTGCTCCTGAGAGTGACAGTTAGACTGAATTATTTCTTCCCTACACTTGACTCCTCTGTCCCTTCTATTTAAACCTATACTTGATGCTGGAATTTATAGGTGTACATCCAAGAAACTCAAGTCTTTGGGCTGTCCATGAGCCAGCTGGGATTGGAACCTCAGCAGAGTTGCAACACCTACTCTACAGACCATTGGACTCACCCAGGACAACTAACAAGGAGATGATGATAGACAACAAACATCCTAAGGAACAGAGAGAGTCTGCAACTGCAAGCAAGATAGTCCTATCCATCTTTCCCATGAGATATGGGCCCCTTCTCAATTAAAGGTGGAGTGGACATCACCATCCCAGGATCCTCAAAATGGGGGAAAGAACTATGGACTAGAGTGGACTTACTGATATTCTATTATAGACATATTGTGATTCTAGGAATAGAAGAAATTACAACATTGCTGTGGAGCCAGTGGCCACTGGAGGCTCTGGGGTCAGGGAAAGGGAAAAAGAGTAGTAATACGGGGGCTTTTTTGGAATTTGGGAATCATCCTGAATAACACTGCAATGACAGATATAGGCCATTTTATATCATCATATAACACACAGAACTGTGTGGGAGAGAGTGTAGATTACAATGTGAACCATGGTCCATTCTTAATGGCAAAGCCACAGGATGCATCTAGCAATTGCAATGAATGTGCCACACTAATGAAGGATGTTCTTATGGGAGGGTGTGGAAGGTGTGGGGAGTGGGGCATATGGGAAGCCCTATATTTTTATGTGTAACATTTGTGTAATCTAAGTATCTTTTTTTAAAAAAAAATTATTTAAAAATCAGATACTTAATAAAATAATTTTTAGTAATAAAAAGGATAATAAAAGAACAATAAAGACCCTTATTCTGTTAATATCTTATTTTTGCCCACCCATTTTAGGATTTCAGTTAGGGGTCCAGGGTCAAAACACGTTTGAAACAATTTTTAAATATATATATATTTTAAAAGATGCTTAGATTACATAAATGTTACACAAAAATTACAGGGGATTTCCATGTTCCCCACTTCCCACACCTCCCATAACATCCCACATAAACATCTTTCATTAGTGTGGCTCATCACCTGCAATGGATATACACATCCTGGGGCTTTGCCACTAAGCATGGACCATAGTTCACATTATAGACCAAACTCTCTCCCACACAGTTCTGCATGTTATATGCTAGTGTAAAATGGCCTATATCTGTCATTGTAATGTCACTAAGGATAATTACCAAGTCCTGAAAAAGCACCTGTATTACAACTGCTTTTCCCTTCCCTGCCCCAAAAGTGTACAGTGGCCACTGGCTCACCCTCACTGTTGTAATTTATCCATTGCTTGAATCGCATTATGTCTACAACAGAATACCAGGTAGTCCACTCTAGTCCATAGCTCTTCTCCAAATCCTGAGGAGTTTGGGATGGTGATGTACACTCCACCCCCAAGTGAGAGGGTTCATATATTCCATGGATACGGTGGATGGGATTATCCTGCCTGCAGCTGCATGCTCTCTTCATTCGCTGGGATGGCGGTTGTCCATCATTGTCTCCTCACCAGATGACTTGGGTAAGTCCAATGAGCTGTAGAGTAGGAGTTGCAGCTCCACTGAGATTCCAGACTCAGCTGGCACATGGGCAGGCCAAAGACTCCAGTATCTCTGGAAGTACACCTACAAATTCCAGCAGCATATATAGGTTTGAATAGAAGGGACTGATGGACCATGTACAGGGAGGACTTATTTGAGGCCAACTGTCACTCTCAGGAGCACAGATTCCAAAGTAGAGCCCACTGATAAGGCATCAATCTCTGGAGCTATCCCCCCTTATATAGGACCTGGGTGTTGCCAGAGCCCTCAGGAGCCCCTCTGTGTGGGGTGATATCCACTTTGCTGTTCTAAGAGATCCTACTGAGGTGTGCATTAAGTGTTACCTCTGGGATGACCTCCCGACTCTCTTTGAAGTCTCTTAGCCACATGAACTCATTTCTCTTTACCTTTTCCCCCTTTTATTCAAGATCTTTTTCCAGTTGTGTTGCCAGTTGGCACTTGGTATTAATCCCTCATTGCCAGGGAGGCTCATCCCCAGAGTCATGTCCCATGTTGGGGGGAAGGTAATGCATTCATATGCTGAGTTTGGCTTAGAGAGAGGCCACATTTGAGCAAAAAGGAGGCTCTCAGGTGGCAACCCTTAGGCACCCCATAACAGTAGGCTAAGTTTCAATTACAAGAGCAAAAACTCGTAAGGCTAGTCATCAATACCAAGAACCCATTAGTGGACCATCTTCATTTGCCAGACACTGCCCCTGCTCTCTGGGGACTGTTTCTGCTCTCTTGGAGAATTTGGCAGAGTTCTCCAGGCTGGGAATTCAGTATTCCCTCATTTATTGAGTGATTATCTACCCACTCTGACCATGACCCACCCCTTGATCATTTGAACAATTTTATGTATCTTTCATGTATATTCAGGTGAAATTCCTCCCATGAAACCCCATCCCAGACACCTCCCACCAATCGTCCTCTCCTGCCCCCTCTGTAACCCTTCTGTGATCCAAACTTTCCTTGAATATGATGCCCACATAATAGCCAAATACAATTAACAGGAAAGTAAAATAATAAAAATAAGTTTAAATATAAGAGATAAAACACATGGAAACTTAAAAAAAAACACTAGAAATAAAATAAAATTAAAAGATTGAGATATTCAAAAAATGGGAAAAATTTTAAAAAATATAATATTATTATTATTTTTTAAAACATTTTTCCTTTTATCACTGCATTATCGGGAGTCCAGTCTATACTGTGGCACCTGCCCCCTCTCACTCCCCAGTGTCTCCTGAATTTTCATTTAATTTTCAAAGAAGTTTTAGGTCACAGCAAAGTCACACACAGAATACTAGAGACTGTCACATACCCAACCTCCTTCCCCTTTCCTCACCTCATATTGAAACCTTTTTTATGTGGATGGTAGCATTGTTATAACTGTTATACAGATAGTGAAACATAGCTACTAAGCATTGTCAATGGTTTACAGTATAGTTTACAATTTAGACTGCAGTTTAATAATTTTTTATGATATTTACCATGTCCTGTGTCCATCACTGTAAGGTAATGAAAAATATTTCCCCTGGCCACTAACTACCCCCTGTTTGATCTTTTCTGTTATTCCCTCCCCATCCTCCTGGGGCACATGACACCCCCCTGTCTTGACTCACTGGATGACAAGATTCATAGTTATATGCAACAAGAGGTCTTGACATGCTGATTGTCCTCCCCTATTAGGATCCAACCTTGCTCCTAAGAGACAGCCACCTGTCTGCTTCTGGGTGAATTGCTCCTCCAAAAGATGGGGGTCCATCTCCTTCCCATTCACCTTGTGGGCCACCACTCCCCGACACAACACATTATGACAGGATGAACACTCGCACACTTCCCAGAAGCCTACTCCAGATGCACCACTTCCTGAATGCCCCCCCAACCTACACCCTAAACCAGTGACACTACCTAGTCTGCCATAAGAGCATTCTTAATCATGCACTTTCAACATCATACCCACAAATCCCATGTTCACATAGTCCCTGTTCCATCTCTCCCCCCAGTATCCTGTGTATTCTAACCTGCCCTTCCTAATCTACCCACCTGTCAAACCTGCACCACCAAACCCAGTAATATCACTACCCACCTGTTCTATCCTTCAATATGCAACTATACTCTATCACTTTACCAAAGATTATGTCCATATGCATGATGGCTCACAACCTTCTCTTCTCTTTCTCTCCCTTGTTAACCTATCTTTCAGACAATGGTTCTCAGAGACAGCTCCTTTCCTTAATACTAATAAGTGGGGTCATATAATGTTCATCCTTCAATGCCTGGCTGGCTTCACTCAACATAAAGTCTTCAAGATTTATCCATGTTATTCTGTGTGTTAGCACTTTATTCCTTCTTACAGCTGAGCAATATTCCATTGTATGTATGTACCACATTTTGTTTATCCATTCATCTGTTGATGGGCACTGGGGCTAATTCCAACTCTTGGCAATGGTGAACAATGCTGCTATGAACATTGGTGTGCATATATCTGTTCGTGTCTTTGCTTTCAATTCTTCTGGATATATACCCAGCAGTGAAATCACTGGATCATATGGAAGATCTATTGTTAGTTTTCTGAGGAACCGTCAAACTGTCCTCCACAGTGGCTGGACCATTCCACAATCCCTCCAGCAGTGGATGCGTGTTCCTATTCCTCCCACATCCTCTCCAACACTTATAGTCCGCTGTTATTTTAAAATCTGCTATTCTGATGGGTGTAAGATGGTATCTCATTGTAGTTTTGTTTTGCATTTCCCTAATAGCTAGTGATGTCGAGCATTTTTTCATGTACTTTTTAGCCATTTGTATTTCTTCCTTGGAGAAGTGTCATTTCAGGTCACTTGCCCATTTTTTAAATGGGTTGTTTGTTTTTTTATTTTCGAGGTGTAGGATTTATTTATATATGCCGGATATTAGGCTTCTATCAGAAATATGCTTGCCAAATATTTTCTTCCAATGGGTAGGCTGCCTTTTTATTTTCTTAACAATGTCCTTTGAGGTGCAGAAGTTTTTAATTTTGAGGAGATCCCATTTATCTATTTTTTCTCTTGATGCTCGTGCTTTGGGTGTGAAGTTCATGAAACCATTTCCTATTACAAGGTCCTGTAGATGCTTCCCTACATTACCTTCCAAGGTCTTTATGGTTTTGGCTTTTATATTTAGATCTTTGATCTATCTTGAGTTGATTTTTTGCATAAGGTGTGAGATGGTATTCCTATCTCATTCTTTTTGATATGGATATCCAGTTCTCCAAGCACCACTTGTTAAAGAGGCCATTCTTTCCCAACTGAGTGGGCTTGGTGGCCTTGTCAAATATCAGATGACTGTATATGTGAGGATCTATATCAGAACTCTCAATTCGGTTCCATTGGTCAGTAGGTCTATCCTTGTGCCAATACCATGCAGTTTTGAGCACTGTAGCTTTGTAGTATGTTTTAAAGTAAGGTAATGTGATACCTACCACTTCATTTTTCTTTTTCAATATGTGTTTGGCAATTCGGGGCCTCTTACCTTTCCAAATAAATTTTGTAGTTAGATTTTCCAGTTCCTTAAAAAATACATTGTTGGTTTTTATTGGGATTGCATTAAGTCTGTAGATTAGTTTGTGTAGGATAGACATCTTGATGATGTTTAGTCTTCCTATCCATGAACAGGGAATATTCTTCCATTTATTTAAGTCTTCTTTGATTTCCTTTAACAGTGTTGTGTATTTTTCTGGATATAAGTCCTTTACATCTTTAGTTAAATTTATTCCTAGGTATTTGATTCTTTTAGTTATTACTGTAAATGGTATTTTTTTCTTGATTTCCTCCTCAGATTGCTCGTTATTGGTATACAGAAATGCTACTGATTTTAGAGCATTGATCTTATAGCCTGTGACATTACTGAACTCCTTTATAAGTTCTAGAAGTTTTGTTGTAGATTTCTCAGGGCTTTCTACGTATAGGATCATGTCGTCTGCAAATAATGAAATTTTTATTTCTTCGTTTCCAATCTGGATGTCTTTTATATCTTTTTTTTGCCTCAGTGCTCGAGCAAGTACTTCCAACACAATGTTAAATAGGAGTGGTTTTAGTGGGCATCCTTGTCTTGTTCCCAATCTCAGAGGGAAGGCTTTAGTATTTCATCATTGAAGATGATGTTAGCTCTGGGTTTTTCATATATACCCTTTATCATTTTCAGAAAGTTTCCTTCTTTTCCTATCTTTTGCAGTGTTTTTATCAGGAAAGAATGTTGTATTTTGTTGAATGCTTTTTCTGCATCTATAGAGATGATCATGTGATTTTTTTCTTTCAATCTGTTTATGTGGTGTACTACATTGATTGATTTTCTCATATTGAACCATCATTGCATTCCTGGGATGAAATCCACTTGGTCACAGTGTATAATCCTTTTGATATGTTGTTGAATGTGATTAGCAATTATTTTGTTGAGGATTTTAGCCTCTAGGTTCATTAGAGTAATTGTTCTTTAATTTTTCTTTCTTGTCATATATTTGTCTGGTTTTGGTATTAGGGTAATGTTGGCATCGTAGAATGAGTTAAGCAATATTCCTTCTACTTCAATTTTTTTGAAGAGCTTAAGCAGATTTGGTGTTCGCTCTTTCCAGAATGTTTGGTAGAATTCAGGTGTAAGCCGTCGGGTCCTGGGCTTTTCTTAGTTGGGAGGTTTTTGATGACTGATTCTATCTCTTTACTTGTAATTGGACTGTTGAGTTCATCAATTTCTTCTTTCATCAATGTAGGCTGTTTGTGAGTTTCTAGAAACTTGTCCATTTCCTCTAAATTATCATTCTTGTTGACATAATTTTTCAAGGTATCCTCTTATGATACTCTTTATTTCTGTGGGGTCAGTAGTGATATCCCCTTGCTCATTCCTTATTTTGTATGTTTGCATCTGTTCTCTCTTTTTCTTTGTTAGTCTGGCTAAGCGTTTGTCACTTTTATTGATCTTCACGAAGAACCAGCTTTTGGTTTTGAATATTTTTTCTGGTGTTTTCTTATTCTCGATTTCATTTAGTTCTGCTCAAACCTTTGTTATTTCCTTTTTTCTACTTTCTTTAGGTTTAGTTTGTTTTTTTCCAATTCCTCTAAGTGTGCAGTTAAGTTTTCAATTTAATCTCTTTCTTCTTTTTTAATATATGTATTTATGGCTATGAACTTCCCTCTCAAGACAGCATTCACTGCATCCCATAGGTTTTGATATGTTGTATTGTCATTTTCATTAGTTTCAAGATAGTTACTGATTTCTTTTGAGATTTCCTCCTTGACCCACTGTTTGTCTAAGAGTGTTTTGTTTAACTTCCATATCTTTGTGTCTAATCTGATTCTCTGGCCCTTAGTGATTTCCAATTTCTTTCCATTGTGGACAGAGAAATTACTTTGTATAATCTCAATCTTTCTGAATTCATTGAGAGTTGATCTATGGCCTAGCATGTGGTCTATTTTGGAGTATGATCCATGTGCACTCTAGAAGAATGTAAATCCTGCTGTATTTGGGTGCAGTGTTCTGTATATTTCTATGAAGTCCAGGTCCTCTAATATATTGTTCAAAGTCTTTGTTTCTTTATTGATTCTATGTCTAGATGTTCCATCTAATGATGAAAATGGTGTATTAAAGTCCCCCACTATAATTATAGAGGCATTTATTTCACCACTTAGTTTTTCCAGAGTTTGCCTCATGTACTTTGAGGCACCCCGATTAGGTGCGTAAATGTTTATGATTGTTCTCTCTTTTTGAGAGATTACCCCTTTTATTAATATATAGCATCTATCTTGTCTCTTACAATAGATTTGCATTTAAAGTCTATTTTGTCTGATATTAGACTAGTTACTCCTGCACTTCTGTGGCTATTGTTAGCTTGTAAAATTCTTTTCCAGACATTCACTTTCAGCCTCCTTGAGTCCCTGGTTCGAAGGTTGGTTTCTTGTAGACACCATATAGATGGATCATATTTCCTTATCCATTCTGCCAATCTGTGTCTCTTGAGTGGTGAATTTAATCCATTAACATTCAGGGTTATTACTTGCAATGAATTTTTTACTTCAGACATATTTTTTTTTGGATTAATGTATGTCATATGTTGTTTTGTTTCTGTTTTTGTCTTTCTAGTTGTTTTTAAACTCTCCTCCAACTTTCTCTCCCTTGATTTTTCCTTTCAACTTGTAGAACTTCCTTTAGTATTTCTTGAAGTGGTGGTTTCTTATTGACATACTCTCTTAATTTCTGTTTATCTGTGAATATTTTGAACTCGCCATCATTTTTGGATGGCAGTTTTGCTGGATAGAGAATTCGTGGCTGGAATTTTTTTTCTTTTAGTACTTTGACTATGTCATACCAGTGTCTTCTTTCCTCCATGGTTTCAGATGAAAAATCAGCACTTAATCTTAATGTGCTTCTCTTGTATGTGATGGTTTTCTTTTCTCTTGTTGCTTTGAGTATTTTCTCTTTGTCTTGAGCTTTGGACATTTTGACAAGTATATGTCTTGGAGTTGGCCTGTTGGAATTTATACTGTTTGAGGTGCACTGTGCTTCATGGGTCTGCACATCCATCTCTTTCAAAAGGGTTGGGAAATATGGAGCCACTGTACTTGGGTCTACCATTCTGTATATATTTATTAGGTCTAGATCCTCTAATGAATTTTTCAGAATCTTTGTTTCTTTATTGATTCTCTGTCAAGATGCTCTGTCTAATGGTGATAATGGTGTATTAAAATCCCCCACTATAATTGTAGAGGCTTTTGTGTCTCCATTTAGTCATTCCAATGTTTACCTCATGTATTTTGAAACACCATAATTAGGTGCATAAATGTTTATGATTGTTCTTTCTTCTTGAAACATTACCACTTTTACTAATATATAGTGTCCATCTTTGTCTCTTACAACAGTTTTTAAATTTAAGGTTATTTTGTCTGATATTAATATACCTACTCCTGCCCTGTTTTGGTTATTGTTTGTTTGTAAAATTGTTTTCCTGCCATTCACTTTCAGCCTCCTTGAATCCCTGGGTCTAAGGTGGGTTTCTTGTAGACAACATATAGATGGGTTATATTTCCTTATCCATTCTGCCAATTTGTGTCTCTTGACTGGTGAGTTTAATCCATTAACCTCCAGTGTTAATACTCTCAAGGAATTTCTTACATCAGCCATATTTTCTTTGGGTTCATGTATGTCATATGTTGTTTTTATATCTCTTTTTGTCTTTTTAGTTGTTCTTGCACTCTCCTCCAACTCTCTCTCTCCAGTTTTTTCCTTTCAACCTTCAGAACTTCCTTTAGTATTTCTTGAAGGGCAGGTATCTTATTGGCATACTCTTTTAATTTCTGTTTATCTGTGGATATTTTGAACTCCTCATAATTTTTGAATGCCACTTTTGCTGGATAGAGAATTCGTGGCTGGAAGTTTTTTTTTCTCTTTTAGTACTTTGATTAAGCCATACCACTGTCTTCTTGCCTCCATGGTTTCAAATGAGAAATCAGCACTTAATCTTACTGTGCTTCCCTTGTATGTGATGCTTCTCTTTTCTCTTGCTACCTTGAGTATTTTCTCTTTGTCTTGAGCTTTGGACATTTTGACAAGTATATGTCCTGGAGTTGACCTTTTGGTATTTATACTGTTTGGGGTGCTCTTTGCTTCCTGGATCTGCACATCCATCTCTCTCAATATGGTTGGGAAGTTTTCAGCCATTATTTCCTTCAACACTCCTTCTGTTCTCTTTCCCTTCTCTTCTCCTTCTGGGATGCCCATAATGCATATATCTGTGTGTTTTGTGTTGTTGGTTAAATTCCTGAGTCCCTGCTGGATATTTTCTATCTTTTTGTCTATCTGTTCTACTATCTGTTTGATTTCAGATGTATTGTCTTCCACAGCACAAATTCTTTCTTCTGCCTGTTCAAATCTGCTGTTATGTGAATCCAGCATCTTTTTGGTATCTTGAATTGTGCCATTGATCACCATCATATCCATTATCTTTTTGCATATGTTTATAATTTCTTCCTTATGTTCTCCCAGTGTCTTCTTTATATCCTTAATCTCTTCCTTCACTTCATTAAGTTGGTTCATGATATTTGTTTGGGAATCTTTGATTAGTTGTTTGATGTTCTGCATATATTCCTGGTTTTTAGCTTGTTCTTTGGAGTGATCCATGCCTTCCTGTTTCTCAGTGTGGTTTGTAATTTTTTTTGATGCCCTCTAGTCATCATTTTATCTTGCTGGGTTTATTCACTTGATTAACTTCTCTCCCCTCTAGAATTTTATTTAGCTGGTGGTTCTGTGTGTGTGTTAAGTTTTCTCTTTGACACTTTTTCTTCTTATTTTGTTTCCTTGCTTCTTTCTATATTACCTTGAAGACAAAAAATTTTTGCCAGAGGAATTGAAAGATGTGAGAAAGGAAGAAGGATAATAGTAATATTCATAAAAGTTATAAGAGGTGCCAAATAGGACTTAGTGAAATGGATATTTAACTTGTGTAGGCAGTGTAGAGTAATAGGAAATAAAGTGGAGTACCTACAATGGACTGGGAAACCAAATAAAGGAATATATATATAATGATTTAGAAAGCTAGAATGAATAGGAGGGATATAAAGAGTATAGAGAGAGCTAAAAGGAATAAGCTAATATTAATTTGAAAAAGAAGAAAACAAAATAGATAGAATAGAAATTGACAACCTTAAGTTGTGGGCTAATGAAAAAGCATGGTGTCTAAGAACCACAATAGAAAGCAGAAGGCAGATAGATGAAGGAAGTATAAGGGATAGCTTGGAATACAATATCAATATAGATAGAGATTGGGAAATCACTGAAGAAGTACAGCAAAGAAGAGGTAAGCTAGCAGCACCTAATTGAAAAAAAATGAAGGAAAACAGAAAGCGGGGAGGAAAGAGGAAACAAAAGCAAGAGATAACAAAGAAACAGAGAAAAATCAAATAACCACACCAGCAAGCAGTCAAACAAAGCCAAGGAGGAAGTGTTCCTCCTAGGATCCTTGCAGGTCCTCTCAGCCTTCTTGCGTTAATCAATTTCCCTTCACGGTTCTATCTGCAGGTTTTGAGGCAGATTTTCAGTATTAAACTAAATTAAGAACAGGAATTCATTTTTTAAAGTGACTGCCTTCTTTTTTTTTTTGGTGACGTAAGGGACCCAAAAGAAGTCCTCTGCTAGATCATCCCCTTCACTGAGGGGACCCTAAATAGGCTCGTGGAAACTGATCAAGGTCTTCCCACTTCCTGGCCTCCCCAGCAGAGCTGAAGTTCTGATGCTTGTCAGTGCAGAGTAATAAAACTGGCTGACTCCGCCCCCTCTGGGTCCAAGCCTCAGTGTCAGCGGGCTGCTGGGTAAGTCAGGTTTTCTCAGCAGATTCGCCTCTCGCCTCAGCCTGGTGCTGTTTCAAGCTGGCTTATCTGCTCCCCAAAGCTATGAGGGGGTCCAGGCAACCAAATCCCCAGAAGTTAAATCCCTCACCACCTTCTGTCAGAGCCCTTCCTCCCCCTCAGTATGCTCCCTGACACCAGGAGCAGGAGCTGCGGGCACAGGATTCATGGCTCAAACCAGTCATTTTCCCTGCGGGTGGGGTTCAGCCATCTGTGTTAACCACCACAAGGCAGGCTCAAAACTCACGAATCTCAACCAATCGCTCCACGCCGTCGATCTGCCTGCTTCTAGATGACCCAAGCTTCTCGCTCTGTGTGCCCACAGCACAGACCCTCGGGCAGGACCTTGTCCACAATCGGCCATCCCCAGAAAGCCAGTCAACAAGTACCCTCCTAAACCGATGCCATCTTGCCTTTCCCTTGCCATGTCTTTTATCTTTGATTTTCCCACCCACCAAGGGGCAAGGCTCAACACCCTACTAACATGGCCCAATCAAAGCCCTAAACATAACTTAATCATTCCCAGATGAGCAGACCAGTTTACAAGCATAATCCAATATCCATTTTTGGAATTCATAACAATATCAAACTGCTGCAGTAGGTATATGCCACAATTTGCTTATCCATTCATCTGTTGATGGACAGTTGTGTTGCTTCCAACTTTTGTCAAAGGTGAATAATGCCACTATGACCATTGGTGCACATATCTGTTTATGTCCCTGCTTTCAGTTCTTCTGCATATATACCCAGAAGTGGAATTACATGATCATATGGCATTTTTATAGTTAGCTTCCTGGGGAATTGTTAAGCTGTCCTCCACAATGGCTACACTATTCTACATTCCCACTAGCAGTGGATGTGTGTTCCCTTTTCTCCACATCCTCTCCAACACATGTAGTTCTCTTTTTTTAAATAACGATGTCTGAGAGGTATAAGATGATTTCTCATTGTAGTTTTGATTTGAATTTCCCTAATAGCTAGTGATGTTGAGCATCTTTTCATGTGCTTTTTAGCCATTTGCATTTCTTCTTTGGAGATGTGTCTATTCAAATCTCTTGTCCACTTAAAAATGGCTTGTTTGTCTTCATTTTTGGGATGTAGGGTTTCTTTATATATGTTGGATACTAGGCCATTATCAGATAAATGGTTACCAAATACTTTCTCCCATTGAGTAGGCTACCTTTTCACTTTCTTGACAAACTCCTTTGAAACACAAAAAGTTCAATATTGAGGAGATCCCATATATCTATTTTTTCATTTGTTGTTTGAGCTTTGGGTGTAAATTTTATGAAACCATTTCCTACTACAAGATCTTGTAGATGCTTCCCTACATTATCATCTAGGAGCTTTATGGCCTTGGTTTTCATATTTATTTCTTTGATCCATCTTGAGTTAATTTTTGTATAGGATGTGAGATGGTAAACCTCTCTCATTATTTGGATATGGATATTCAGTTCTCCAAACACTGTTTGTTGAAGAAGCCATTCTGTCACAGTTGAGTGGGTTTGGTTGCCTTGTCAAATATCAATTGACTGTATATGTGAGGATCTATATCAGAACCTTCAATTTGGTTCCATTGGTCAGTATGTCTATCCTTGTGTCAATACCATGCAGTATTTGTTGTATGCTTTAAAGTCAGATAACAATATTCCTCCAATTTTGTTTTTCTTTTCCAATATTTTTGGCTATTTGGGGCCTCTTGTCCTTCCAAATAAATTTCATAATTAGCTTTTCCAATTCAGTAAAAGATGTAATTTTTATTGTGATTGCATTGAATCTGTAAATCAATGTGTGTAGGACAGATATTTTAATGATGTTTAGTCTTCCAATCCTTGAACAAGGAATATTCTTCCATTTATTTAGGTCTTCTTTGATTTCCTTTAAGAATGTTGTGTAGTTTTCTATGTATAAGTCCTTTACATCTTTAGTTAAGTTTATTCTTAAGTATTTGATTCTTTTAGATGCTATTATAAGTGGAATTTTTTTCTTGATTTCCTCCTCAGATTGCTCATTATTGGTGTACAGGAATGCTACTGATTTTTGTGTGTTGATCTTATATCCTGCCAGTTTATTGAACCCATTTACCAGCTCTAGAAGGTTTGCTGTAGATTTTTTCAGGGCTTTTATTGTATAGGATCATGTCTTCTTCAAATAGTGAAATTTTCACTACTTCCTTTCCAGTTGGAATGAATTTTATATCTTTTTCTTGCCTAAATGCTCAAGCAAGTACCTCTATCACAATGTTAAATAAGAGCAGTGACAGTGGGATCTTTGTCTTGCACAAGATCTTAAGGGAAAACCTTTAGCATTTCACTATTGAATATGATGTTAGCTGTGGATTTTTTATATATACCCTTTATCTTGTTGAGTAAGTTTCCTTCTATTCCTATCTTTTGAAGTGTTTTTGTCAGGAAAGGATGCTGTATTTTGTCAAATGCTTTTTCTACATAAATAGAGATGATCCTGTGATTTTTTTGCTTTCAATCTGTTAATGTCATGTATTGCATTGATTGATTTTCTTATGTTGAATCATCCTTGCATACGAGGGATGAATCCTACTTGGTCATGGCGTAGAATTCATTTGATGTTTTGGCAATTAGCAATTATTTTGTTTTGGATTTTAATATCTAGGTTCATTAGAGAGATTTGTCCATAATTTTCTTTTCTTGTGGAGTCTTTATGTGGCTTTGGTATTAGGGTGATGTTGGCATCATAAAATGAGTTAAACAATGTTCCCCCCACTACTATTTCTTGGAAGAGTTTAAATAAGATTGTTGTTTACCCTTTCCCAAGTGATTGGTAGATTTCACCTGTGAAGCCATGTGGTCCTGGGCTCTTCTTAGTTGGGAGTTTTTTTGATGACTAATTCAATCTTGTTACTTGTGATTGGTCTATTGAGTTCCCCAATTTCTTCTTTCATCAGTGTAAGCTGCTAGAAATTTGTCCATTTCAGGGAATTCAGAAATATTGAAATTATAAAAAATAATCACTCTGACAACAATGGAGGAGCTGGAAATTAATAAGGGACTAAGAACCAGAATAGGCATAAAGATATGGAAGTTAAATAACACACTCTTAGAAAGTTAGTGAGTCAAGGAGGAAACTGCAAAATAAATAAGTAACTATCTTGAAATAAATGAAAATGAGGACACAACATATGGGATGCAGGAAAAGCAGTGCTGAGATGCAAATTTATAACCATAAATGCCTATATTACAAAAGAAGAAAGAGCTAAAACCAAAGACCTAACTGCACACCTAGAGGTGTGCAGATAAAAGGAAATATGAAGGATTGAAGCAGAGCTAAATGAAGTTGAGAATAAAAAATACTAGAAAAAATTAATAAAATCAAATCTATTTTTTGAGAAGATTAATAGAATTGACAAACCCATAGCTAGACTAACAAAAAAAGAGAGAAGATGAAAATATATAAAATAAAAATGAGCAAAGATATCAGTACTGATCCCACAGAAATAAAGAGTATTATAAGAGGATACTTTGAAAAATTTTATGCCAATAAGATGGATAACAGATTCAACATATTTTGAAGCTCACCAGGTGATTCCACTGTGAATTAAACTGAGAATCAGTCCACATGCACTACTTATCCAACTTCAATTTGCACAAATATTAATTGGGGGTATTTCTATTAATAATATGCATATTTCAATGCGTCAGGGCTGGGTTTTAACTGAAAGTCCATATATCTAATAAGATATGGGGCCATAGACACAATTGTATTACCAATCTCCTCTTTTCTTTCAGGAAAATGAAATCTGATAAATATTTTTTTAAATGATCCCCTATATTTATAATCCAGAACAACTATACAGCATTTCATGATTTGGAAAACTATATTAACACTGAACAAAATTTAAAAATATATTTACAATGACATTTAATATTCAAAGGCCAAGAGAACAGTCTCCATAATAATTGCTTTTAGTGGTTTCTGGGGAGCAAAATCTCTTTTTTTCAGGATAAAGATGCTTAAACAAAATGTAGATCCCATGGGTGGCCCTTTACAAAAAGTCTTGCAAAGTTCAGTCAACTACTCACCAAATGCAGATGCATTTCTTATCTTCCAATTCACATTATACTTTTCTAAGAAAGAAATTATAAAACTGAGTTTGATGAGTACCTTTTTATGTTGAACATCGATTTACATAATTATAATAGTGAATGTCTGTATGTCCATCCCCAGTTTTATCAGAGGTACTACCATGTGTGAACCCACAGCAGCTGGGGAAGTGCTGATTCACCAGACACAACTCTTCCCTGCATTCTTCCTTTCCTCAGGCTTTCAGTCACCTCCAAGTCATGCGCACATTCCTTGAATGGAATGTTTCTTTTTTTTAAGGAGGAAACGGATTGAACCTGGGACCTCATGCATGGAAGGCAGGCACTCAACCACCTAGCTACATCACTCCCCTGTTCAGTTTTAAGAAATGGACATCTATATGCCATTTCATAAGGACTTGATTGAAGTCTTCTTTCAGGCATGACCCTAATCCTCAGTTGGGTAATTGGCAGGGCTTTATCCCACTTGAGGTGAGTTTCTAAACAAATCTTGACAATGGCTTCTTTTAAGGTGGGATTCATTTGCTCAGTCTTCCCAGTGGATTGAGGTCTTCAGGGAGAGTTCAAGTGCCAATCTATAACAGACCAGACACGTCTTTAGTCACTTTATAAATAAAGTCACTTTGTATAGAAATAGGAAGTCCAAACCTTGGAATGATTCCTTTAAGCAAGATTTTGACTACTTCTCAAGATTTTTCTATTTGGCATGGGGAGGCTTTTACCCAATTAGTGAAAGTGTTTACAAACAGTAACACACATGTGAAGTTCTCAGCAGCTCTTGGCATTACAGTAAAGTCAGTTTTCCAGTCCTCTTCTCATCCTACTCTTGTGTTTTGTACTCCTTTGTCAAAGGGTGGAGGCCGAGTTTTAGGGTTAATTTGAGCACAAGTTTCACAACTGATCATTTACTGACTGAATCATCCTGCATAGATTGAATCCTATGAGGAATTGGTTTATCCACTGGAACAGTTTCATGTCAATAATAAGTATATGGAAATAAGTGGTAATGGGTTTCACTAGGTTTTCAAGTATGAATAATTTGTGGTAGTCTTCCCAAGGTTCTGCCAGGGACTCTCTTTTCAACCAGCCATTGTCTGTGGCTTGAGTATATCTGCATTTTTGTTGTTGTTCTGGCTAAATCTTTTTTCCAGTATTGGGGTCTCCCAAATGGCTTTAGGTTAGGGTCTCCCAAACTCTGGGTATTAATTGGTGGTCCAGTCTTTCAGTGTGAAGGGGTGGAATTAGAGTTGATTCTGTTCTCCTTGCAGCTAACTTAGCAGCTTTTTCAGCTAAACAGTTCTGTTTGCTTCGCTACTATAGGAAGTTTGGTGTCCTTTGCAATGAATGAATGCTAATTCCTTGGGGGAGCATCAAAACTTCAAGCAACTTTAGAATGAGATCAACATGTTTAATGTCCTTATTAGTAGCATTAAGTAATTCCTTCTTTTTCTAAATAGCTCCATGGGTATGTAACACTGCAAAGGCATATCTGGAGTTTGTATAAATGTTCACCCTTTGTCCTGAACTTAACTGGAGGGCTCTTTCAAGGGCTACTAGTTCAGCCCTCTTAGCTGAAGTCCCAGAGGGCTGGGATCCTGCTTCCAAAGTTTCTACCAGGGTAACTACCAAACACCTTGCTCATTGCTTCCTATGGTAACTACTTCCATCAGTAAATAATTCAAGAGCTGGGATTTTTAGAGTTACACCTGTCAGTCCCAGTCTATTGGAATATATTTTCTTAAAGAGCTGTACACAGTCATGTTTGAGGAGTATCCACTCTGGTTTATCACAAATTCCTGTAGAAAGGTGACAGGGCTAAGATTTTCAACAGTCTTTAAGGTCACAACAGGATTGTCTAGCAGAGAGGCTTGATTGATCTCTTTTTTGTTTAAATATTTTAATTAAATCATGAGGAGTATAGATGTAAGCTGGAGAGTGTAATGTGAATTTTTCTGTCTCTAGAAGGTCATAAGTAGCTGTGCCAGTGTGCAGACAGGCTGGCCAGACTTGAAATAAAATGTCCAGCTGTTAGGACAGGTATGCTAGCAGTTAGGTGCTCCTCCAAAGGACTGAGCAATTCTCCTAGTGCAATGCCTTGCCTTGCCTTGTTCATGTAAGAACAAGTACAACTTCTATTGAGTTTGGCAGTCCTAGAGCTGGGGAAGTAAGTAATTTTTGCTTAAAGTTCTAAATGTAAGTGCACATTCTGGTGACCAGACCAGGGCTTCTTTTTCACTTCCTTTAAGGGCTTCATATAGTGGCTTAGCTATAAGTCCAAAATTAGGTATCCACAGCTTATAGTAATCAGCCATGTCTAGAAACCCTATGAGTTGCTTTTTGTTCTTAGCTTTTGATATTCCATATAAGGCTTCTTTTTGACTTGGCAGGAGGACCCATTGACCTTCAGAGAATTTAAAACCAAGATAGTTTACATGAGTTTGTATAACTTGGACCTTCTTTTCTGACACATACCCTTTTTCAGCTAGTCTCTGAAACATTATTTCTATGTTCTCATCTGAAGCTTCTGGTGTTTTGCTAAGTCATCTACATATTGAAGGAAGTGTCCTTCCCTGAGTTGCACCACCTGCAGATCCCTGGATAGGGCTTTCCCCTAAACGGTCAGATAATTCCTTAACTCTTGTGACAGTACAGTCCAACAATATTGTTGCTTCATTCCATTGTTGGGATCTTCCCATTCCAAAGCAAAGAGTCTCTGTGATTCCTTCTCGAGCATGTTGCAAAAGAAAGCATCTTGTAAGTCCAGTACTGTAAATCAGGTGTATGTGTTAGTAATATTAACAAAGAGTTTATGGGGATTGGGCACCACTGGATAGACATCCTGCATCATCTGATGAAAAGCTCTCAAATCTTGTACAAATCTACATCCCTGAGTACTTGATTTAAGCACTGGTAAGATAGGGGTATTAAAGTTTAGTTGACAGGGTCTAATTAGTCCACACTAGAGAAATCTCTTGATTAGGGTGAGATGCTGGCTCTATCCTCCTGTGTGCGTGGATTCTGTTTTAGATGTGGTTGGGTGGTATTTAGCCACAGTCTTATCTTGACTTCCTGTCCTTCAACTACCCATTCTGAGGGTCCCCATTAAGCCATACCTCAGCTGGAAACTGTTGTTTTATCTCTTTGGATACTTCAAGCTTCTCAGTGTACACAGCTAAATCCAGCAGGGCTGCTTGGAAGGCACAGATCTGTATGGCTTCGACCAGTATGTTCACTTCATTAGGTGAAAATCAAAGTGAAGCTTGCAATTTGAAGAGTGTTGGCTGAGAAGGAGAATTGGACATTCAGGCATGTAGTGAAATCTAATGAGTCAGATGAGACTCTTCAGTCTGACATTGCAGTGGTTCTGAGAATTGTTTAAAGTTTTTATCCCCCAAATGTCAATGATAGGGATTGATTCATTAGTTTCTTTAATTATCCTCTGGTTTAAAACTGAATAAGTGGTTCCAGTGTCCATCAAGAAGTCAGTTAACTTCTTACCCACTTGAAATGAGATCCAAGATTCACTGTGTGTGATCGGGATGGTTTCCTGACCAGTGGAAGGTGCTCCCAGGCCCCATCACTCCGGGTTGCTGTCTTCATCCCCTGCTAACTATGGAAGTTGGGCTGCTAGGTGGGATATCCTGGCCTCTCCCTTCCCAGGGAGACTCAGGTATTCCTACTTCCAGTGTCCCTCCTCTTTATTGTAAGTGCAATGCTGGGAACCTAATTGTGTTCCTGGGCCTGGGGTTCTTACTCTTCACTGAGCTTCACGTGGAAGCTTTCCCTCATCTCAGGGTCTGTGGGCCTATGATGTTCTTGCTGAGAGCTGTTCCTATGAGGCAGGCTTTGTAGAAGCATGTTTCTTTTGCTGCTTCTTATGGATGAACTCTGAGTTATGAAAAACCTTAAAGACAATCTCTATTAATTGTGGCATAGGCATGTCCAGTTTCCTTTCCAATTTCTGGAGCTTTCTCCTTATACTAGGAACACATTAAGTATAATTAACAGTGCACAGGCTACTGGGTTCCTCTGGGTCCAAATCAGTATACTGCCTGTAGGCTTTGAGCAGTTGCTTTAAATAGACAGGCTGGTTTTCTTCAGGGTCTTGAACTATTTGCTGATTTTAAGGTTCCTTTGTTTGGGCACTCCTTTTCTAATACCTGCAATAATATAAGCTTAATGATTCAATTTGGTCCTGTCTGACTGCTCATTTGGATTCCAATTTGGTCCTGTCTGACTGCTCATTTGGATTCCAATTTGGCTCAACTTGGGGAACTGCTTGGTCTCCTGTAACAAACACTGAACTGTTTGGATTATTGTTGCTCAGAGAATCAGCATGGTTATGAGTTTTTATATATGTATGAAATATATCATTCATATGTGAATATATACATAAACAATAAGTGTATAGAAAAAGTACATGCATAATATCATACAGAGCTCCCATACCTTAACCCACCACCAATATCATGTATTGTTGTGAAACATTTGTAACAAATTATGAAAGAGCATCATCAAATTATTACTATTAACTATAGTCCATATCTTACATTTGGTGTGTTTTTTTCCCCAACTCACTCAATTATATTTTTTGTTCATAAACCATACAATTTACCTACAGTGTACAATCAATGGCACAGAATTGTGCATTCATCATTTCCATCAAAATTAGAGCATTTTTACAAAAAGAAACTTAGATTACAAAAATGTTACATAAAAAGTCCAACATGTCCCACTCCCTACCCCTCCCACACTCTCCTACATTAACACCCTTCATTAGTGTGGTATATTTTTACAATTGATGAGCACATTTTAGAGTATTGCCACTAAGTGTAGACTATAGTTTACATTAGAGTTTAAACTCTCTCCCATACATTTTTGTGAGTTATGACAAGATATATAATGGCCTGTATCTCCATCATTCAGAACAATTCCAATGTCCCCAAAATGCCACCATATTACACTTACTATTTTTTAAAGGTGCTTAGTTTACATAAATGTTACATAAAAAGCATAGAGGATTCCCATATGCCCGCTCCCCACACCTCCCACATTAACAGCATCCTTCAATAGTGTGGTACATTCATTGCAATTGATGAACACATTTCAGAGCATGACCACTAAGCTTAGATTAAAGTTTACATTGTAGTTTACACTCTCTTCCACCCAATTCTGTAATTTATGGCAAGATATATAATGGCCTGTATCTGTCATTGCAATGTCATTCAGGACAATTCCCAAGTCCCAAAAATACCCCCACATTACATCTGTTTTTCCCTTTCCCTAGAGCATTTTAATTACTTCAAAAAAGAAAATATAGTAAAAAACCAACCACTATTGTACCCATATATTAGTGTTACTAATTACAAATTCTATGATGTACTTTCACCATTTCTATTCATTTCCAAACATTCACAAACAACTTTTTTTTTTAACCAATTCTGCACAGACTAAACTTCAGCTTTCCATTCTCTAACCACATTCTATTCTCTGATGACTTACATTCTAGCTATTATCTCCATGAGTTTGCTCATTATATTTATTACATAATAGTAAAATCATACAATATTTGTCCTTTTGTGCCTGGCTTGCTTCACTCAACATAATTTCTTCAGGGTTCATCCACATTGTCATATGCTTCATGACTTCATTTCTTCTTACAGCTGCATAGTATTCTATCATGTGTATCTATCACAGTTTACTGACAGTTACTAACAGTTGATGGACATCTGGGTTGTTTCCATATTTGGACAATTGTGAATAACATCATTATGAACATTGTTGTCCAGCTATCTCTTTGTGTCAATACTCTCAGTTCTTCTGGGTATATCTCTTGCAGTGGTATTGCTGCATCACATATCAGATATATATACAATTTTCTTAGGAACCACCAGACTTCCACAGTGGCTGTACCATTTTATATTCCCAACAATAGTGCATAAGGGTCCTTATCTCTCCTCATCCTCTCCAACATTTGTAATTTTCTGTTTTGTTAATAGTGGCCATTCTAGTAGGTGTGAAATTATAACACATTGTAGTTTTGATTTGCATTTCTCTAATCATCAACTATGTTGAACATTTTTTTTCATGTGTTTTTTCACCATTAGTATTTCTTCTTTAGAAAAATGTCTTTTCAGGTCTTTTGCACATTTTAAAAATCAGGTCATTTGTCTTTTTATTATTGAATTGTAGGATCTCTTTATATATCAGGGATACTAGACTTTTGTTGGATGTGTAATTTCCAAGTGTTTTCTTCCATGGAGTAAGCTGCTTTTTTAACCCCTTTACAAAGTCCTCTGAGATGCAGAAATATTTAGTTTTAAGGAGGTCCCATTTATCTATTTTTGATTTTGTTGCTTGGGCTTTCTGTATAATGTATAAAAGACCTTCATCTACTACAAGGTCTTGTAGATGTTTCCCTATATTATCTTCTAGGTGTTTTATTGTCCAGGCTTTTATTTAGATGTTGGATCCATTTTGTGATGATTCTTGTGTGAGGAGTGAGATAGGAGTCCTCTTTCATTCTTTTGGTTATGGATATCCAGTTCACCCAGCACCATTTGTTGAAGAGACTGTTCTGTTCCAGAAAATTGATCTTGGTAGACTTATCAAAAATCAGTTGCCCATAGAGGTGAGGGTTTATTTATGAATCTTATTTCAAATTTATTGATCAATGTGTTTATCCTTATGTCAATACCATGCTGCTTTGACCACTGTAGTGGTCAGGAATACACTTTAAGTTTAGGAAGAGAAAGACCTCCCACGTCATTCTTTTCTAGGATGTTTTTGGCTATTTGTGACAACTTTCCTTTCCAAATAAATTTAGTAATTTTCTTTTCTATTTCTATAAAGTAGGCTTTTGGAATTTTGATTGGTATTGCATTGAATCTAGAAATCAGTTTGGGTAGGATTGACATCTTCATGATGTTTACTCTTCCAATCCATGAACATGGAATGTCCCTACATTCGTTTAGGTCTTCTCTGTTTTCTTTTAGTGTTTCATAGTTTTCTGAAAACAGATCCTTTACATTCCTGGCTAAATTAATTCCTAGATACTTGAATCTTTTTGTTGATATTGTACATAGAATTTTTAGAAATTTCTTCCTCATCTTGCTCATTATTCTATAGAAAGGCTAGTAATTTTTGCATGTTGATCTTGTACCTGCCATTTTGCTGAATTCATATATTAGCTCTAATAACTTTGTTGTAGATATTTTGGAATTTTCTAAATATAAGATCATGTCATTTGCAAATAATAAGAGTTTTACTTCCAATTTTCCATTTTGAATTTCTCATACAATCAGTGTAGGTTGTTTGTGCTTTTCTAGTAATTTGTCCATTTTGTCTAGATTGTCAAATTTGTTGGCATACAGTTTCTCATAATATCCTCTTAAGATCCTTTTTATTTCTGTGGGGTTGGTCATAATGTCCCTTCTCTCACTTTAATTTTATTTATTTGTATATTTTCTCATTTTTTTTTCAGTCTAGCTAAGGGTTTGTCAATTTTATTAATCTTCTCAAAGAACCAGTTTTTATTTTTCTTGATTTTCTCTATTGTTTTTTGTTCTCAATTTCACTTATTTCTGCTCTAATTATTGCTATTTTTTTCTTTCTGATTGCATTGGGATTGATTTACTCTTCTTGTTCTAAGTTCTCCAGTTGTTCAGATAGGTCTTGGATTTTAGATTTCTTCCTTTTTAATATAGGCATTTAAAACTATCTTGTCAGAACTTACAAAAATATGTGAGAGAGTTTAAACTATGATGTAAACTATAATCCACAATTAGTGGCAATGCTCCAATATGTTTTCATCAATTGTAACAAAAGTACCACACTAATGAGGGATGTCGTTAATGTGGGAAAGTGTGGGAGGGGTAGGGAGTGGGGCATATGGGAATTCCCTACATATTTTATGTAATATTTATGTAATCTAAATATCTTTTAAAAATAAAAATATTAAAATTAAAAAAGACGATAAATTTCCCTCTCAGGACTTCTTTTGCTGTATCCCATAAGTATTGTTCATAGTTTCATTCATTCGAGATTTCTACTAATTTCAGTTGTAATTTATTCTTTGACGCACTGATTAGGAGTATGTTGTTTAGTCTCCATATATTTGTGACTTTTCCTCTTTCCTGCCTATTATTGATTTCCAGCTCCAATCCATTATAATCAGAGTATGTGCTTTGTATAATTTCAATCTTTTTAAATTTATTGAGAGCTGTTTTGTGGCCCCACGTGATTTCTATTTGGAGAAAGATACATGAGCACTTGAGAAGAATGTATAACCTGCTGTTTTGGGGTGCGATGTTCTGTATATGTCTCTCAGGTCCAGCCCATCTATCATATTGTTCAAGTTCTGTTTCCTTGTTGATATTCTGTTTAGTTGTACTATTTAATGATTTGAGTGGCATGTTGAAATCTCCAGCAATTATTGTAAAGACATCTATTTCTCCACATAGTTTGCCTCATGTATTTTGGGGCACCCTGGTTAGGTGCATAGATATTTATGACTGTTACTCTTTCCTGGTGGATTGTGCCTTTTATTAATATATAATGGTCTTCTGCATCTTTTATCACTTTTTGAATTTAAAGCCTCTTTTTTTCTGACACCAGTATAGTTACTCCTGCTCTCTTTTGGTTACTGTTTGCATGAAATATCTTTTTCCAACATTTTACTTTCAGACTATTTTCATCCTTGGGTCTATGAATCTCCTGCAGACAGCATATGGATTGCTCATGCTTTCTTATCCATTCTGTCAGCCTATGTCTTTTAGTTGGGGATTTTAAGCCATTAACATTCAATGTAATTATTGTAAAGGCATTACTTACTTCAACCATTTTATCCTTTGGCTTTCATATGCCATATCTTATATTTGTCTGTCTTTTTGCCATTTTGGTTAGGCTTTCTGATACTCTTCACTTTGACACTCTCCTCCAAGTCTCTATCTCTGGATTTCTGTTTTTTAAATTTTTTTTAATTTTTTATTTTTCAAAAATTTCCTGGCTGCAGAACTCCCTTTAGTGTTTCCTGAAGAGCTGGGTTCTTATTTACATACTGTCTTAGTTTCTGTTTATCTGTGACTATATTGCATCCACTATCATATTTGAAGGAGTGTTTTGCTAGAGAAAGAATTCTAGGCTGGCACTTTTTCTCTTACAGTACTGTAATTATATCATACAACTGCCTTGTCGCCTCCATGGTTTCCGAAGAGAAATCTCCACTAAGTCTTACTAGATGTCCTTTGTATGTGATGTTTCACTTCACCCTTGCTGCTTTCAGAATTTTCTCCTTATCTTTGGCATTTGGCATTCTGAATATTATGTGTTTTGGGATAGGTCTATTTGGATTTATTCTAATTGGAGTATGCTGTGCTTCCTGGACACATATATTCATGTTTTTCATGAGAATTGGGAAAATTTTGGCTATTATTTCCTCAAATACTCTTTCTGCCTCTTTTGCCTTCTTTTCTCCTTCTGAAACTCCCATAAGAGTGTATTGGTTCACTGTGCTATATTCAACTCCCTGAGCACCTGCTCAATTTTTTCCATTCTCTTCTCCCTCTGTTCATCTCTCTTTAAAATTTCAGGTGTTCTGATCTGGTTCTTTCTTCTATGATTTCCAACCTGCTGTTGTATGCCTCTATTGTGTTTTTTATCTCACTTACTGTGTCTTTAGTTCCCATAAACTCTGTTATTTTTCTATCCAAGATTAAATTTTTCTTTATGTTTATCCAGCATATTTTTAAAATTTTGATGTATTTTTATTTTGATAAGAGGTATTTTTGTGTTGAATGACATTTTGCCTTTTTTGTTGTTTCTGTTAACCCAATACTTGGAACAAAAAGTAAGAATTTAGAGTTGTGTGAAGCACTTGTATCAGAAATACTTCAGAGACACTGAAGCTACCTGTATAAGAAATTTTATCCCTCTCGATTGGTGAAAATATATGGCTAAAGAAATAAAGAAATCTTCATTACTAGAAGAGGAAGGAAGAAAATAATTTGTAAATGTTTCATCTAAAATAGGTGGTGTTCTATACTTTAACTCATTTTAGCAATCCAAAGCACATTCTTTAATAGAGGTGATAAAGGTGATAAACAGAAATTATGAAATGGAATAGCCCAAGGGATTTAAAGAATTTAAACTTTTATATGCCACAACAGTAAGTATAATGGATATTTGCAAAATTTCTTGTTAAAACTCAAAGGTTTTACCAAATACCATAGATTCTTAAACAACACTTTTTAAATAGATTAATAAGTCAATGAGAACATCACATCACATTCAGGATCGAAAGGATGTAATCCTCCATGAAGAGTTCAAAGCCAGCCTTTTCACCTCAACCTTAATTAAAAAATACTTTATTGTTGAAAATGCTAACCATTATCTGAGCCTTTTTGCTGCCGGAGGGTTTTGCCTCAATGTTGATGGCTACTGATTGTTCAGTGTGATGGCTGCTGAAAGCTGGGGTGGCCAGACATAGCTAGCAAGCTGGGCTACCACAGCCCAGAGCAGCCCTCACTGAATAACCAATCCCACAGTGAACAGTGGGTCACGTGGGAGAAGCAACCAATCAGAGCTCACCTAGTATCTTATTAATGTCTTTTATTTATTTAGTCATGTTGTCCTTCAACTCCATGAATTGTTTTTAGGAGATCTGTATGAACTGCATTCATTAGTTGCTTCAAGTCCTGAGTCTCATCTGGGGCTTTTATTTGTTCCTTTGCCTTAATCATATATATTTTTCTTAGTATGGTTAGTAATTTTTTGCTGATGTCTTGGCATCTGATCATGATGCTGAGTTTACTTTGATGTTCAATTCTTCCCTTTTGCCAAGGGATTTACTGTTAAGTAGCTGTGTGCTACCACTGTTCTTTTATTCTTGGTTCTGCTCATTCTGTGTATTAAGGATTGCCCCTGTTCAACTACTCAAACCAGAGCTAAAACCCAGTATTGAGGTGCCATTTAATTTCCAAGGGCCATGGAGAAAGAGACATTAAAGGCATTTGATTGTCTTATTATTTATTCAATGAATATTTTCCTGTTTTTTTTCATGTACTTTTCCGGTCTGCCAGCAAATGGTGTTCTTTAGCAGACCTCTCAGCTCAGACTCCAGATGCTAAAGGGGTATGCATTCACTGTAACTTCAAGGGTGAGACAGGGGTGATATCCTCAGAGTGGACCAAGCTTCACAAACAAATATTTTCAGAAGCTCTTTTCCTCCCTTGACTGGCCACACCCTCCCTCTTACTCTGTTTCCTCAAGGACAAACCCAGGACAATAGGGAGGGTATTTAAGAAGGCAAATTATCTTTCATCCCCTGTGGGCTCTCAGGAAAAACAGTATCATGGCCTCACCCAGCTCTGAAGTGTGAGATCTCTCCCTTGCAGTAGACCAGGTTTACTGGCCAAAATCTGAATGTGCTATAGGCTGTGTCCCTCCCTCTCCCTTGTTTTGGGAAAAGGGTCTCTACAAGCCCCTCAGTCTGCAGCTACTTTGCAGGGGACAGTAGACCCCTTGCTCTTTGCTCTGAGGATGGGGGAATGGGCACTAGCACCTACTGATGCAGTGTTACTCATGGGATTTTTCCAGCCATCCAAGACTCCTTTCCTTCACCTCTCTCTCTTCTGGGTGTTGTCTAGCCTTCCCCTGGTGTCCTTAGCCCCAGAACAGCCATGCAGATAGTATCCACTTGGACTCTAGCTATTTATCTGGGAGAAAAGTGATTTCAAATGCCTCTCTAGTCTTCCATCTTCCAGGCCATTATATGGTCATGGGCCTTTTCTAGCACTATTTTCCTTTCTTCTGAAGTTACCAGCACATTCAATAAGGCCTATGTCCACTCAACAAGGAATATGAATTGCAATAATAGAATTTAATATATTTTCCATATTCTTGGGATCTTCCTTATAACTTGGGACTCAATAGTTCCAATTTTGCAAGTCTGAAGTCGAGAATGGAGTGTGTACAAACAATTAACCTCTTGGGTGGCCTTGATTAACAATCCCAGCTGGCATCTGCCTTTTTTGAAATTGCCCAGCTGTGGGAGGGCTCCCTGGCCACAGTGGGTGCCACTCTGAGTAAAAGGTGGGGAAGCCATTTCTAGGGGATCTAAGGGCTGTTCAGGATCACCATCCCCCTCTTCTTCTCCTCCTTCATAAGGTGCTGGAGGAGCAGTGGGAACAAGGAACAAGTCCAGCACTTTTTCTGAGGGGTTGGAATCAGGGAGTAGCTTCTTCTCTTTTCTTTGTTGGCAGATTGTATTAGGCCTGTGACTTGCTAACATCAAGCCATGCCCCAAACATTGAACATATGGTATTTCATCCCATTACTAAGTCTTTTATAATATATTTCTAGTTACAAAATTGTATTGCACGCAAGAGATCCCTTTGGTAGTCATTCTTGGTCATGCTTTAATTTATATGTGGCCATGCATTTTCACTCGGAAATATCATTCTCTTTTTAGAAATGGGGATCCATAATCAAATTGTTTCCAATGTTTTAAGATGCAATCTAGAAACTCACACTTCTCTTTCATTCTAGGGCTCACTTTATTGCCCATTGTGACTCCCTGACAGTACTTGGCTGAGTTACCCTAAGTTTATTCATCAGAATTTTAGTACTCAAACAGGGTACTAGTAGGAGCTCTCCTATAGCTAGGGGATGGATTCTAGTGTAGAGCTCTAACCTACAATCCCAGACCCATACAGCTCTGAACCTAAGCCAAGATCAATGACCACGGGCAGTCTAGGCACCTAGAGATTCAGCAGGAGATTTAAACTTTCACTCTAGAGAATAACTAATAATTTTGATAAGAAAATCAGTATTCCTTGAAGCTGCAGGGATCTCATGGGTGGCCTGTTTCTTTTGTGACTGGCTGCTTTCCGGTTCCTCAGTGCCAGAGGCAGAGTAATCCTTGATACTGGCTTTTGCAGACAAGGTGCTCCTGCAAACACAGAGCAGAGCTCAGGGTTGTCCCTCTTCAGGGGCCAATGAGTCCACTAGGCAGCAATGCTCTCAGAAGTCAAAAAGTCCCAACTGGGTTGCCAAACTTTAAGGGTTGCCCTCACAGATCCTCTAGGTCCATGCCAGGCCCTGAATTGACTACCACAACGAGTCACTCAAGGAAAGAAGTTTATTAACTCAATGGAGGACAGGAGATTAGATGTCTCAGATTTGCCTCCCCAACAGAAAGTAGAGTGTCATTATATTTTCTTGTGCAGAGGAGGAGTTAGGGGTTGGGTTAAGGAGACTTACAGGTGGGAGTAGCTGCATCTTGTGTTTGCTCTAGAGAATTATGTGTTTAACAGGGAAAGCTACATGCTTGATCATACATCATGCATGTAGAGAAAATTACATCTAAATCCCACTCAGAGGCATATAAAGTACTATTATAATGAACTAAATTTCAGTGAAGTTCATTCTACTACTAAACTGAGTCTGCACTAGGAATGAGAAAATCCCTTTACATAGTTAACTAACTTTTGTGGTTAGCTACTCACAGCTACTCTACCTTGATTGGCTGGTTTCTAAATAGGGCAATGTTAAGCTTGGGAGAAAAACAAGTGTGGCATTGCTAAACAGGGCAGAGGGATGGACCATTAGGACTGTAAAGGAAATTCATGTGCAGCTTCATTATGAGACAATCACCTGGATGGACAGGACAATAAGGAATGAAGTTGCACCTCAGAGACTCTGAATCATCATGTCTGCCTGCTGCATCATAAACCAGGACAGTCTTGGATGGGTGGAGAATCATGGGTTACAGACAGAGGTCTTTCCATGTTCAAACCCACTCTCTGTGGTCCATGCAGCCACCACAGTTCCTGGGGGGGCTAAGCTTCCAGTTACACTGGCATATTCCCCCTCTTGTTGGAAAACTCCCTGCCCCACTGGTCATTTCTGTCACATATTCATGGTCTGGACTTATGGAATCTATGGAACTGAAGTTAAGTGCAATTCCCCAACAGACCTGCTATCTGCCTAATCCCCATGGGGCTTCATGTCCAACATACTCAGGTATTAATTGCTGGATTTCCCAAAACACAAGAAAAGAAAAATATTTCATGTAGATACAGAAAAAGTCCCTCAGGCAACTTGTTTCTGAATGGGATGAGGGGTTAACCCCACACCTATTCTGTTCTTACAAAGTGTTGGCCCTTTCTGAGACATTGACCCTCCTCTGCCATGATTACCTTCCCTTTGAATAGGATCCCAGGTTAATCAAGACATGCAACTTATAGGGAATTTAGATTAGCACCTTTGAGCACCTGCTGTTGCAGATGCTGTGAAAGTCTACTTTAAGAAAAAGAAAGACATTTATCCAGAGGTACAAGGAATAGGAGACTCTGAGAAGCTACTTTTAATCTTGTGGACACCATAGTTGAAAACCTACATTAATGTATGCTCTTCTCTTCAAAATTCAAGTGATACATTTGGCATGAGAGAAGGCATTTACCAATAACCAACTAACACTGAAAAATTATTTTCTCTGTCATTAGATTGGGAACTTCACTGTAGGAGGTATAGAATGTTATAATTACTGCTTTACCCTCAGCACCCTAATTTTTCACTGGTTTCTGATAAATGTCATATGAATATATTTGAACTGAGATTGAGCAAACCAAATTTTTCCAGTGGTTTCTAATAAATATGATATGAATATATGACTATATTTGAACTGAGAATGCACAAAACAATTTATTCTTTAAATGCCTTTGGCACAAACCAGTCTTCCATCATTGCTCATTTTCAGTCCCACCCAAATATCCTTGAAAATTTGAATACTCATGCTTTACTTAACATTTAGAATCACATAATTTTTGCATCAATGTCCAAATACTATTATAAATTAAAGACTCCTTAATCCAACACCTAAAGCAACACTGCTACGTATTCCTCCTACCATACTATTTTTCTGATGGATAAGCTGAGGACAAAAGTTGAAACCAACCAGAAATTCACCTGTGATAGTGCTGTGTACCAGCAGATCTCAGGTTGGTGGATGCTGGACAAACTTTGCTGGAAGCAATGCACCTTCCAAGATCAGTGAGGAAGGGTATGTGAGGGATATTTCCTTCCCAGACAGATATTTATAGTGATCAAACCTCATATGATTGGGCACTCTATCTAATCAAATAAAGTGGATCCAATCACCTTTGGTCTTCTTGCCATTTCCAATCATTTGCAAAATTTCTGTAGTTACGTGTATATTTTAGCAATATAGATTTTATACAAGTTCACAAAAGGTGTGCATATGTCAATATACTGTCTATATCTTTCTGTACTTTGCCTTTTAACTCAAATAATTCCTTGAAAGTGTCCATTTGGACACATATAATGTAGCTTAATTCATTCAGTTTCACTGTTGTTTACCATTGATTTGTATTATATGTGGATTTCTTTTTTAATCCCTTCTCCTTTTGGTTGACATTTGTGTCCCTTCCAGCATTTCCCTTCTATTAGTTATAGTGTTGTGGATATTTTGGGGTCATACAACTTATTGATATGAAGAGAATATTAAGAATGGAAGAGCTATATCATTGTTTTGGGATATTTTCAAATGTCATGCAAGTGACCATCATGTCCTCCAAGTGGTTAGACAAAGAGCATCCCCATTGACACTGGAGGAGAGCCTCCAGTTTTACATATGGTGGTCCCACTGGGTAGAGCTTGATTGAAGGAATTTTATATATTTGAAATTGTATTGGTTATCTCCATTTCATTTATTGTTTATGATGCAGTTTATAAAATTATTTACCACATGATTTTACTAATCAGTGAATGATTTAGTCATATTATTTCTGTCTATATTTCTTGGTACAGCTGTTTTGCAGATTGATATAGTTATGAATTTCAAAAATAGATATTGGATTATGCTTGTAAACTGGTCTGTTCATCTGGGCATGATTAAGTTATGATTAGGGCATTGACTGGGCCATGTTGTTAGGCCTCAAGGCAGGGCCTTTATGGATAACCAGAGATGGCATGAAGAAAACTTCAACACGAGAGTCAGGCAAACTCACATTTATTACATCTGTAAAGGTAAGGAGCCAAGGTCAGTCTAAAGTGACTCAGACCTGACTCCCTGTGCTGTGGTTTTGCTCTTGTTTAAGTACATAATTACTATTTAGCATTTGCTTTGATTATGCATTAGCTTTTAAGCATGTGGATGATCATACATAGCTAGTTATATAACAGTATGATTAGTATGTTCAGGAAATCATGCTTGCACATACATTGCATGATCAAAGAAGTGGATGGATAACTCCACCCCTGGGTGGGAAATTTACTATGTTAATTAAGCAAGTTCAAGTGAGGACAGCAAGGGGCTTCTTCTGCACAGGTCCAGACAGTATAAAAAGCTGGTTTTTTATACTTTACTGCTTCAACAGGATATTCTTGACCACCAAAAGTGGAATTTGGCAGAAAGAGCGGGTTGCATCTCATTGCCTTCCAATTTACATAAAATTCCTTCTTTTGTAGCCTAGCAGCAGGGAGAGAAAAAAGTTACTTTCAGGTATTTGGTCATTCCACATCCATCAATGTCAGTAGGACATTGAGCCCCACCCCTTTGTGGGTGGGATCTCAAAGATAAAAGACATGGCAAAGGACAGAGTTGAAGTTTTTAGTTGGAGTTCTGATGCTGAAGCCTGGAGAGAAATGGAGCCCTGGGAAGTGAACATACAGAGGAGCTATCTCGTGAGGAAAGTGAGAAGGACCCGGGAAAAGAAACAAGCTGTTTGTCTGATAGTCTACAGCTGGGCTTGTGGAGTGAGGCAACACCTGGAGAGCCTCACAGTCTATAGCTAATCTTGTGAAGATAGTAGAGGAGCTGAACCTGGAAACAAGCAAGCCCTGGGAAGAGAGGAACACAGGAAACCTGAACCCTCACAGATGTTGGCAGCCATCTCACTCCAAAATCTTGCAATAGACTTTGGTAAGGAAGTAACTTATGCTTTAAGATCTGGTAACTGTAAGCCTCTACCCTAAATAAATACCCTTTATAAAGACCAACTGATTATTGGTATTTTGCATCTCATCCCTTTGGCTGACTAATACACTTGGTCATTTTATTTTTGGTTTTACATTGGTAGATATTTTGTTTTCTAACTCTTCTGGATACTATTACTTTCTAGGTGATACCATTGTCAATATATTTTCCCATTCTGTAGCTGGTCTTAGCTTCTATTTTCAGAGAGACTTTACTGATTTTTAATGTTGTTGGGAGTTTGGCATTAATTTACAAAATCTAAGCTGGTGTGAATCTGGTAGAACTGCTCAGTGATCATCTCATTTACTCTTGTAGCAACTATGCCCTAAGCACTCACCCAGTGCCAGTGCTGGGTTAGGCCATGGGTCCAGTGGTGAAAATGATCAACTTTCTCTCTGCTTTCCAGGAGCTCAGAGTATGCAGGTAGAGATGGAAGAAATTAGTAAACATATATGTGTTAAAGAGAACAGCAAGTGCCATAATGAAAACTAAGCAGGGTGCTGCGTGGGGGGGGGCAGGGCTGGGAGATGTTAAGTGGGTTGACCTGAAAGGAGTCACTAAGGTGACATTTATGCTGCATCCAGAATGAATAACAGGAGTCAACTGTGCACAAGTCTGTGAACAGAGTGCCAGGAAAAGGCACAAGTTTGCCGACTCTGATGCTGAAGTGAGTTTGGCCTGAGAGGAAGTTAGAAAGGAGGCCAGTATAGATGGAGGGAACCTGGGAGGAGAGGTGGGCAGGGAGGGAGAAGGGGAGGGACAGATCCTAGGGGCTGGTAGATTATATTAGTTATCTATTACTATGTGATAACACTTCCCTAAAATTTAGTGGCTTACAATAACAAATGTTTTTTTTTATTGCACAGTTTTTGTGAACAAAGAATTCAGGCAAGACTAAGCTATGTGATTTTGCTCCAATATCTTTCCCAAGACTGAGACGTAGTCCCAACTGAAGCTTGACTTGGGAAAGAACCACTTCCAAAGTCACTTATGTGTTCTTGCAGTTTGGACTGAGGGATTGAATTCCTTTCTGTCTGTTATCTGGGCCTTCCTTTAGTTTCTTGCAATATGGGCCTCTGCATATCATAACCTGCTTCCCCAGAGTGAGATATAAGAGAAAGATAGAGAATTCAATAGAGATAGAGATAGATAGAGATAGATAGAGATAGAGATAGAGATAGAGATGATAGAGATAGAGATAGAGATGATAGATAGAGATAGAGATAGATAGAGATAGAGATAGAGATAGAGATAGAGATAGAGATAGAGATAGAGATGATAGAGATAGAGATAGATAGAGATAGAGATAGAGAGCAAAAGAGAAAACTAACAAGACAGAAATCACAGGTGTGTTGTTTATCCATCTTGGAAATGATATATCATCACTTTGGGCATATTCTATTGATAAGAAGAAAGCCACTAAGTCCGGTTCACACCTAAGAGGAAGAGATTAGCTAAGAACATGTATACCAGGAGGCAGAGATCTTTAGAAACTATTTGGAGGATTTCCACAAAATAAAGTAAAAGGAGGCATTTAATCTGACTTTATATATAATGGGTATCCATTGAAGGGTTTTGATTCAGATGGAAGTATTTGATTTTCATTGAATTTCAGGGCCTTTATGGATCTGGGAAATGAAACAAGAAGATAAGTTACTTTCTCATGATCATACCATCAAGAACCAGCCTAGTTTTTAGATGATCTCCCTGTTGCTTCCTATTCCTTCATGTAATTTTTCCATCTCTAAATTTCATGTATTAGTGATCTGTCAAATTAGCTCATGAATTTTAAAGGTATTATTCCATACACATCTCCTAAAAACTCTAGGATGCAGAATCTGGAATGATACTTATGGTTCAGGGAAGGAGACTTGGGAGGCCCAAGAAACATAATGACTTGTCCAGGTTCATGGATATGGAAGAAAAAGGATTTATGTCAGAAGCCAACCCTATCTCCTCAGTACTGGGATTCTGATTTTCCCAGGCCTTTCCCAGGTACTGCAGGGAGGACAGTGGATGTCTAACTGTAGAGTTAAATTGATGAACTGAAAAAGGAGGCCCAAAGTGGTAACAGCTTTAGGAGAGATTTTATCCAAGGAATTGGGACAGATAATGGGACCCCAAGAAGTAAATTCACTTCTTTGGAGATATAACCCAGTAGAACATGGAACCTTGGTAACTAGGCACCCACATTCTAGGAACATTCCCCAACCCAGCTCACTTGAGCATAGATGCTGGGAAGAACAAGATGTTTTCTTGTTTCCCAACATCCCAAGGCCCTCAACTCAGGAAAATTGTAAGTGAGAACATTTTTCAAAGCTACAGGAATTGGTTCAATCCCCACCACAGAGGACTTTGACCATTTATCAGGACACACCCAAAGGTAAGATAGGGGTCACAAGGCAGTGAAATGAAGGCTGGGCAGATATTCTGATCCATCTTTGGCAGCCCCACAGCACCTACCATTCCCAATTTGCCTGAGTTGGGGAGGACTGGGCTGTTTGAAACAGCATGAGGGGTGGACAGACCATGGGAAGGAGCTGGTTTTCTAGGAGGTTGGAAGACTGGTTGGCCCATCATGTTCACAGTATGCTCATGGCTGGCAGGGTGGAAAGGAGTGTGCTGTGGTGGTGATCATCTGCCCAGATGTTAATCTGCAGACTTGAAGCTATCATCTCATCTCTTTTCTTCATGGGCTAGAAGTCTGTGCAGACAGTGTTTTGTTTCTAATCTTTATATGGAGTCATCTGTGTAGCAACAGCCAAGCAAGGCTTTGATGACCACCTGATAAGGGGAATGGACTTTGCATCAGGTAGAAGGGCTCCTGTCTTTATTGAACAGTGGGGAATGTGGAGTGGGGAGCACTGAATGAGGAAAGGCAAGGTTGAAACTTTTGTCCCACATATCTGATACTTCCCATTAGAGAGCTGATCCTAAGGACTTCCCTTGGAATGGCAAAAATGTCAAAGAGAGCTGTAAATGGTGCCCAGGGCACCCTGGGTAGGAAAGGGAGGCTGGAATCTCAGAGGCAGCCTTTGGGAGAATCCAACCCCACTACCACCACTTCTAGGTCATTCTTGCCTCATCCCTGCCTGCCCCCACCCCTCAATCAATGGTCAAGACAATGAGGTGTGGTGAGAAACTGGCTCAGAAGTCTTCCTAGAACACAGACATGGGTGCTCATCTGCCTGTGGGTATGGACTAGGTTGTACCCCTGCCCATCAGAATAGTGTTACTTGGAAGAAGAGAACCACCTATTGCCTGCAAAGATTAAGGCAGCATATTGCAATCAAGCTAAAGGTTGAGGTTCAATGAGGGCCCAGGGAGGTCTGGGGCAGGAAAATGGATTTTTTCTCATCCTCCAGATACTTATAGAACATCTACCATATGCCAGTACAGTGCATACTGAGACAATCCATGAGAACTCCTGGAATTTAGGTTTGAAGGGGCTTTCATAGGGCATAGCAACATGCTCTAAAATGTGGATGTCTGTAAAAATCACATTACAGACAATTTCCTAACCTAGAACAGTGGCTTATTCTCTACAGCTTTGAAGGAAGAGGGAATAGGTTCTGCTTCTGGTGCAGAAGTTTCTATGACCACCAGTTAGGACTTGTAGCTTTCAAGGTGAACTCTGGAATTGCAACAGCAGTAAGTGGGGGAGAGGGGGTTGAAGAATATAAAAATATCACAACTTACAATGTGCAAAGAAAAAGGCCAGAGGAATATTATTAAGAAATGGCCTAAGGGCAGAAAGCACTGTGCACCCTCAACCCCCCTCTAGGGTTCCCATGGTCTGTCCTTTCTCTTCATTTGAATCCTTCTGGGATCTTGGTCTCTGACCTCAGAATTCATTTCCCTCCTACATTCATTCCAGAGTAACATTTGTGATGCACTTTCCAAAGCCAAAACTGACCTCGTTTCACAAGAATTATTTCTCCCTCTGAACTGGGATTTCTAGCATCCCTGCAATTCCTTGCACAATTTGTTATAACCCAGAAATACCCCAGAAGGCTGACAGCCTCTCTGTCAGGTCCTCGGGGGCCACTCCTCTCTGACTGGGCCCTGATGATTCACAGTGAGTTCTGGTGTCTGAATCAACATCTTTATTCCTGGCCATGGAAGGAGAATTCAGAATTTTTCCTCACTGGCCAAGGTGACATTGTGAATCTCAAGTCCACTGTCTGGGGAGTTCACCAGTTTACAGACTCAGTTGTGTTTTTACTGTCATATCCTAAAAGAGACACCAAGGCCCAAGCCTGTAGAGCTCACAGCCCCTAGAATGGTTGTGGTCTTTATCCTAAGTTTTGCACTGTGTTTTTGCCCAGAGGTTAGGAACCTGTCTGCTGGAGAGAGTAGAAATATGACACATTAGGGGTGGGGAAGGAGGTGATCACTAAGACTGATGACCCACAGGCACACAAGGTCACAGCATTACCAATTAAACATTGCAGCCCTTCCAACCCAGGTGGTAAAGTCCCTTCCCTGAGCTCACTTGAGGGTCCACTCTGGGTTTCCCCATGAGCTGGACATAAAGGGTTAACCTCTGGCTCTGCCATGAACCTCCAGGGTCTTGCTCCAGCTTCCAGGCTACACCTTGCTAAGGATTTTGAACATCATTCCTTGGCCTAATCTAGAACGAGGCGGTCCAGATCAATGGTGGGTTGATTCTGAGTTTTCAGTTGTGGAAATTTCTCATTTATCCCCCAATTCCCCAGAGCTCCATTTGTCACCCAGACACCCATGGTGGCCTCTTCAGGACAGCTGAGGGGCAGAACACAAACTCTACCTCTCAACACCTCAGGCCTTGGTGACATGGCACAGTCATCCATGGATGTGATTTGTTAAATGAATCACAAGTACAGCTGTGCATTCCCCTCAATAACAGAAGTGCCAGATCCCAAAGCAAGTTTTGGAAGGCATTGGTGTCTGAGGAGTTTCACCTACACAGCTGGGAGGCTCGTGAGATCAGACATTATGTAGGTATATGTACTAAAGCTAGTGTAATCTGATATGGCTAGAAGATGGGTTTTTTTTTTTAATTTTTTAAAAAAGATACTTAGATTACATAAATGTTACACAAAAAATATTAGGGTTCCCATATGCCCCACCTCCCACACCTCCCACAAACCCCCACTTAAACATCCTCATTAGTGTGGCACATCATAGAGGATGGATTTTTGCTACATCTTTTGGCCTCCACTGGCTGAGGGTGCAGTGAGATTCAACCAGCAGAGGCCAACATTTAGGGGGAGAATCCATCTCACTGTATCTGACAGGGAATCCTCCCTTTACACTGAGACTCCAGGACCAACTAGAAAGCCCAGCTGGCTAAGGTAGTCACACACCAGCCCTGGGGTTCCCCTGCTCAGGCTCTGCTGGGTGGGACAGCAGGGCCTCACTAGACTTGATTCCACATGGGAAGGGGTTATGCTAATTTCTGGCAGAAAGCAGGTGTCCCAGCAGTGAGTGTTGGGCCAGGGGAAGCGAGGAAGTGAGGTGACCTGAGGTATCCTGGGGCTGCTCTTCCTCAGGCTGTCTGAGGTTAGATTAAGTTAGGTTAGGTTACTGTGGACATACAGATTCTCTGGATTCAAAATTCTTTAGTACTTTTCAAAGGGAAACTTGCCTAAAATCATTAAGTGAATGGTTTTATGTAACTATATCAGTAGGAAGGACAAACAAACAAATAAATATATAATGATAAATTACATGTGTGACATGAAAGAAAGGAATTCTGTTTAGATCTGGATCAGCAATTTAGTCAGGTACTGTGTCCATGTGGTCAAGGACAAGTCAGGTAATTGAGTCACTCCTATTGGAGACAGATGTGGTAACTAGTCAGAAGGACATGAGAAATAGTCTCCATACAATTCTGTTGAAATTAATTTATGTGGATTATTCTTGACAATAAACATCAGGTGAGTTAGAAGCTGATGTTGGGATAGTGAATTCAATTCTATGAAGCTTTATGTATGGTAGGTACACCCTAAAAATGGGATGTAATTGTGTAAATAAAGTATATGAAGAGGAGATTTTGACAATGGGGTGGAGACTCTCTGATTATCAAATGATAGGTGGCATTGCAGGTAAAATCTAGGTGTAAGCCTTAAGAATTCTGAACTGTGGAGACAAGCAGAAAAATGTGTTTTCCTAGCAATGTAATTTTTAACATTACTAAAGATTCCTGAACCTCTGTTTAATTTGTGAATAGCCTAAATCAGCAGGTTACTCTAAGGATTAAATAAGAAAACATGTAAATATCCAAAAACATTTAAGTCAATTATTGTTTTTCTGGGCTCAAATACAAATGGGTAAGTTAATTTGACTTTTGTTTCTGATAATGTCATCACTTGTCCATGAAATGCATGTACTTATTAACAGTGTGGTAGTGGAGAATTTACAGTATAGACAACCCTTTACATTTATAAATTATAAAATGCAGGGATGTTATAGCTGAGGATGATTAATATAGAATAAGATTTAAGCTGTCACTTTACTAAAATATCATATTATAAAAATTGATTTTCTCCCATATTCTTCATTCTACATTATTTGGCCCTCCTAATCTCTGGGCATTGTGAGACATTATAACCCATGCACTTCTAATATTTTCTGACACAGAGGATTTTCAGGACCATATTTGCATGATGGGAGCCATTGATCTTTTAAAATGAAAGAAGTCATGGAATTGATCAAATCCATAATGAAGTACATTTTTCAATATTCAGGGTGATAGCCAAGTCCAGTGGGCAAAATCTAGAAAACAGAGTTGAGAAAATGGTAGTTTGACATCCCATGTAGAAGATCCAAGATGACTTAGGGCAAGTGTACCTCCAAAGGACAGGTATAAGGTAAAACAGGAAGGGAGTGAGAGTCCTGTGCTCTGGGAAGGATGTTTCATAAGCCAGGAATACTCATATCTGAGAAATCTGAGTAGTTTCTCTGGAGGTGAAGACCCAATATTTTAGAATCAAGAAAGGAATTGAAAATTTCTGAACACTGGGGCTCATGAATGTATAAAACTCAATGACTTTAATGTTTTTATCTGTACAATGAAGGTATTCATATCTTCTTATTTATGCAGAGTAGCTAAATCCTTCTTATTCTTGACCATGGGAGGGGAGGGTTCTCACCCTATTTCTCATGCAGCATACATAATCTTCCTGTTGGTTGGCCTAGGGATACTTCCAGGTGAAGGGTCAGGATTCATGACAGGTGGGTCAGGAAATTGAGGACAATACCAGAGTCTCATAAATTTCTTCTCCATTCTCAACTTTGTTCACCTACTGCTTATCTGGTTGTGAGTGAAAATGCAGAAGGAGAGATTTGTCAGTTGCACTATTGACAATGCAACCACTGATGAGTAGGGAATTCTTCTTTCTACTGGAATTGCCCATGTATTGTCAGAGGATGTGCAGGTTTGTCCTTTCGGAATGGATATTCTAAGCTCTTTTAGGAGATATTCAGGGATCTGAGCTACAGTTCAGTTTATCCAGGCCTCTTGAATGGTGATGTGTATGTTAGGAGTTGATCAATAAGTAATCTCCTTTCCAACATTACACAGATATGTTCCGGACTCCACTAAGGCTCTGTATTTACTGGAGAGATAAGAGGTTTTTACTCATCCAGCCAACTTCCTCAATGGAGAAATAAAGCACTCATTAATCGTGTTAATGCCTGCAGTTGGTTTTGGCATGCGGTGAACATGGGTGATAGAGATGAGTAGGGGCAGAAGTTTATAGTCGGTAGGGAAGCTGGCATTTCAGCAGATGAATTCAATCAAAGCAGTGTTACAAATGCTAGCATGCAGGGCTGTGCATTGTTGAGAAGAGCAAAAGTGAGGGTTAGCTAATAGAAGAAATAGAGTAATCATTTATTTCCCCCAATTTCTAATTTCTTAAAATATTGATATATATTTGCACATTTTGAAAACGTTTCAAAAAAGATAACTAAAATTCTCCATACCCGTTTGGCTCCAATTGCCCATTTTCCAATTTTATAGATAAGTTTTATTCAAACATTATAAAGGGAAGTAATTATAAGTAGTGTTGTTTCTTTAATTTTGAAGTGCATTCAGAAAAAGAATTATGGAGTATAGAGTAAAACTCATGGCCTTATGAAGTAAAATTGGAGAGACCAGAATGGATCAAGAGGTGTTGAAGATCCAAGAGATACAATGAACATGGGTATTTGCAGGTCACAATTTGAGATTGAAAGGTCTCATAGCCCTGGAATGGTCAGGCTAGGATTATCCTAGAGTACAGTAGTCTCAGGGGTCTGCGGTTTGTCCTGCTGAATTGCCTGTACCTTTTGACACCTGAGAAATATAAGGTTGAGTGAGACAGCACATACTGATCCAAAGTTCTGCATGATACCTGTTTGGTTCTGGGGAATGCTGGACTTTCTGCAATGTTCTCTGCTATTTTAATGAATAATAGACCCATGACTTATGTTTAGATAGGAAGTATTTCACACATAACCTATTGGCTCTTTCAAAACTCATAACAGGTTGTGAAATGACTTCATAGATGAGATAGGTGGCCATCTGGGGGAATAATCTAACCATGGTTATGATATAAATGTGGCAAATCATAGATATTGCATGCCTTGTTATGAGTCTGTAAATTTACTTGAAATAGGTGGCAAAGAATGTTTTACTTCTGAATGCTCAAGTGCAAATTTTATAACACCATTTGGAAATTATAATGACCAATTTATTACAAAATTTCAAGGTAATGTCATACCGCATGTAATGTGATATTCTATTATAATAGATTTTTATTGTAAAAGTTGTGAAATTTGTACAAGGGATGTCCAGTAAGACTTAGCACAGATTTCTCTTCAGACACCATGGAGGTGAGAAGACAATTAGGAAACTGAAAGAGAAAACCTGCCACCAAGAGTTCTTTATCCAGTAAAACTGTCCTTCAAATATGAAGGTGAGTATAAAATATTCACAAACAAACAGAAATTAAGAGAGTTTGCAAAAAAGAATCCATCTTTGCAGGAACTATTAAAGGAAGCCTTAGAACCTGAAAGAAAAAGACAGGAGAGAGAGACTTGGAGGATAGTACAGAAGAAAAACTACTAGAAAGGATAACCAAAAAACTAAAAAGATAGACAAAAACAAGATGACATATGAAAACCAAAGAATAAAATGGAGGAAGTAAATAGTGCATTTATAGTAACATCATTGCATGTGAATGGATTAAACTCCCCAATCAAAAGATACAGGCTAAGAGAATGGATAAAAACATGAGCCATCCATATGCTGCTTACAAGAAACTCACCGTATACCCAGGGATACAAACTGGCTGAAAGTGACAGGTTGGAAAAAGGTACTCCGTGCTAACAGTAACCAGAAAAGAGCAGGGGTAGTTATACTAATATAAGACAAAACAGACTTTAAATGCAAAAAAGTTATAAGGGATGCAGAAGGCCATTATATATTAATAAAAGGGACAAACCACCAGGAAGATAAAACAATCATATTTATGCACCTAACCAGGGTGCCCCAAAATATATGAGACAAACTATGGCAAAACTGAAGGGAGAATAGACAGAAGATCAACAAGGAAACAGAGAACTTGAACAATATGATAAACAAGTTAGACCTAAAGGACATATACAGAACACTGCATCCAAACTCAGCAAATTACACATTCTTCTCAAGTGCCCATGGATCTTTCTCCAGGATAGACCACATGTTAGGTCACAATGCAGCTCTCAAAGAATATACAAAGATTGAAATTATACAAGGCACCTTCTCAGATCATAATGGAATGAAATTAGAAATCAATAATAGACAGGAAAAAAGTAAATTTGCAAATGTATGGAGGCTGAACAACACAGTCCTAAGTAATCAGTGGGTCAAAGAAGAAATTGCAAGTGAAATCAGTAAATATATTGAGACAAATGAAAGCAAGAACACAACATATCAAAACTTATGGGATACAGCAATGGCTGTCTTGAGAGGGAAATTTATAGCCCTAAATGCCTATATTAAAAAACAAGAAAGAGCTAAACTCAAAGATTTAACTGAACAATTAGAGAAACTAGAAAAAGAACAGCAAACCAACTGCAAAGTAAGCAGAAGGAAAGAAATAATAAAGATTAGAGCAGAAATTAATGAAAATGAGAACAGAAAAACAATAGAGAAAATCAACAAAATCAAAAGCTGTTTTTTTGAGAAAATCAATAAAATTGACAACCCCCAAGCTAGACTAACAAAGAAAAAAGAGAGAAGATGCAAATAAATACAATCAGAAATGAAAGGGAGGAAGTTACAAATGACCCCAGAGCAATAAAAAGAGTCATAAGATGATATTATGAGAAACTATATGCCAACAAAGTAGACAACCTAGGTGAAATGGGCAAATTTCTAGAAACTCACAACCAATCTACACTGATGCTACAGGAGATACAAGACCTTAACCAAACAATCACATTTAAGGAGACTGAATCCATCATCAAAAATCTCCCAGCAAAGAAATGTCCAGGACCAGATGGCTTCACAAGTGAATTCTACCAAGCATTTCAAAAAGAATTAACACCTATCCTGTTTAAATTCTTCCAAAATATTGAAGAGGAGGGAAAATTACACAACACATTTTATGAAGCCAACATCACCCTAAAACCAAAGCCAGATTAAGATACTACAAGAAAAAAAAAAAATTACAGGCCAATCTCTCTAATGAATATAGATGCAAAAGTTCTCAACAAAACACTTGCAAATCAAATCCAACAGCATATCAAAACACTTACACATCATGACCAAGTGGGATTTATTCCTGGTATGCAAGGCTTGTTAAACATAAGAAAATCAATCAATGTAATATACCATATTAACAAATTGAAGGAAAAACAAAACACATGATAATCACAATTGATGCAGAAGAGACATTTGACAACATACAGCATCCTTTTTTGATAAAAACACTTCAAAAGTTAGGAATAGAAGGAAAATTCCTCAATATAATAAAAGGCATATATGAAAAACCCACAGCCAACATCATACTAAATGGAGAAAGGTTGAATCCTAAGATTGGGAACAAGACAAGGAAGCCCACTGTCACCATTGTTATTCAATATTGTACTAGAAGTTCTAGGAAGGGCAATTAGACAAGAAAAAAACATTAAAGGCATCCAAATAGGAAAAGAGGAAGTAAAACTCTCACTGCTTGCAGATAACATGATCCTTTACTTATAAAATCCTGAAGTATCCATGACAAAGCTACTTGACCTAATAAATGAGTTCAGCAAAATGGCAGGATACGAGATAAACATGCAAAAATTAGTAATGTTTTTGTACACTAGTTCTGAACAACCTGAGGAGGAAATCAGGGGGGGAAATTACATTTTCAATAGCAACAAAAAGACTCGAATACCTAGGAGTTAATTTAACCAAAGAAGTACAGGACCTATATGCAGAAAACTATGAAACAATGCTAAAAGAAATTTAAAAAGACCTAAACAAATGGAAAGACATTCCGTGTTCATGGACTGGAAGAATAAATATCATGAAGATGTCAGTCTTACCCAAAGTGATTTATAGATTCAATGCAATATCAATCAAAATCCCAACAGCTTACTTTACATAATTAGAGAAGGCAATTACCAAATTCATCTGGAAGGATAAGTGCACCTGAATAGCTAAAAACATTCTGAAAAAGAAGAGCGATGTGGGAGGAATTTCACTGCCTGACCTTGAAACATATTACAAAGCTACAGTCGTCAAAACAGCATGGTACTGACATAAAGATAGACACATGAATCACTGGAATAGATTTGACAACCCAGAAATAAACTCTCACCTATATAGTCAGCTGGTTTTGACAAAACTACCAAGTCTATGCTAATGGGAAAAAACAGTCTCTTCAACAAATGGTGTTGGGAGAACTGTATACCTATAACCAAAAGAATGAAAGAACACCCCTATCTCACCCCTTATACAAAAATCAACGCAAAATGGATCAAAGATCTAAATATAAAAGCCAGGACAATAAAACTATTAGAAGAAAATGTAAGGAAATATCTTCAAGACATTGTAGTAGGTGGTGGTTTCTTGGACCTTACACCCAAAACACGTGAAACAAAAGAAAAAATAGATAAATGGGACCTCCTCAAAATTAAACACTTTTGCATCTAACAGGACTTTGTCAAAAAGTTTAAAAGGTGGCCAACTCAATGGGAAAAAATATTTGGAAATCATATGTGATAAGGGTTTAATATCCAGGATATATAAAGAGATGTTACAACACAACAATACAAAGACAAATGACCCAATTAAAAAGTGGGCAAAAGACTTGAATAGACATTTATCCACCAAAGAAATACAAATGGCAAAAAAACACATGAAGAAATGCTCAACATCGCTCATGATTAGGTAAATGCAAATCAAAACTAAAATGAGATATCATTTCACATCTATCAGAATGGCCCATATTTAAAAGAGAACTACAAGTGTTGGAGAGGATGTGGAGAGATAGGAACACTTCTTCACTGTTAGTGGGAATGAATAATGGTACAGCCACTGTGTAGGACTGTTTGGCAGTTCCTAAAGAAGTTGAATATAGACTTCCCACCTGACCTGGCAATACCATTACTGGGTATATACCCAGAAGAACTGAGAGCAGTGACACAAACAGACATTTGCACACCAATGTTCATAGCAACATGATTCACCATTTCCAAAGGTTTGAAACAACCCAGGTGTCCATAAACAGATGAATGGATAAAGAAACTGTGGTCTATTTACACAATGGAATATTATGCAGCTGTAAGAAGAAATGAAGTCGTGAAGCATATGACAACATGGACGACCCTGGGGGACATTATGTTGAGTGAAGCAAGCCAGACACAAAAGAGCAAATACTGTATGAATGCGTTACTATGAACCGAATATATTGTGTAACATATTGTTTGATTTTAAAAAATTATATGTATCCTGTACATTTAATTGAGAAATGTATATATTTATTCATCTGTGTTTACTTTTTAGTTTTTAATTGTTTATATTTTCAATTATTAAAGGCACAAAATAAAGTAAAAAAAAAACAAAAAAAACAAAAAGAAACAAGAAAATAAAGTTGTGAAGTTGCAAAACACACATGGGTAACCTCATGCAGAGCTCCCATACAACACCCCTCCACCAATACTTTGCATTATCGTGAAACATTTGTTACAAATTATGAAAGAACATCATCAAAGTGTTAATACAAACTATAATACATATCTTACATTTGGTATTTTCCCCATTCACTATTTTTTTTTGTTTTTAAACCAGACAATTTATCTAAACTGTACAATGACATTTTGTATAATCACAGAGTTGTGCATTCATCATTTAAATCATTATTAGAGCATTTTCATTACTCCAAAAGAGAAACAACAACAACACAAAAACAAAACCATTACCATATTCATAGCTTAGCATTACTAATTACAAATCCTGTCATGTGCTTTCACCATTTCTACTTATTTCCAAACATTTACAACTTTCTACCAAGTCTGCGCTGGTCAAATCTCAGCTTTCCATTTTCTAAACACATAGTCTTCTTTGGTGACTTATATTCTAGCTATTAATCCCAGGAGTTTGTTCATTATATTTAGTTCATAATAGCAAAATTGTAAAGTATTTGCCCTTCATGCCTGGCTTGCTTCACTCAACATAATGTCCTCCAGGATCATCCATATTGTCACATAATTCAGGATTTCAATTCTTCTTACAGCTGAATAATATTCCCTAAGGTGTATATACCACAGTTTATCCATTTGTCACTTGTTGGACACCTAGGATGTGCCCATCTTTTGGCAATTGTGAATAATGTTGCTATAAACATCAGTGTACAGATGTCTTCTCATGTACTTGCTCTCACATCTCCCAGGTGTGTATATAGTAGTGGTATTGCTGGGACACATGGCATATCTATATCTAATTTCTCTTGGATCAACCAGTTTCCACATCACCTGTACCATTCTATATTCCCATGAAGAGTGAATAAGAGTTCCTATCTCTCTACATCCTCTCCAACACTTGCAGTTTTCTGTGTTTTTCAATAGTGGCCATTCTAGTAGCTTTGAAATGATATTTCACTGTACATTGATTTGCATTTCCCTAATAACCAGTGATGCTGAACATATTTTTCACGTGTTTTACAACATTTGTATTTCTTCCTTAGAAAAATGTTTATTCAGGTCTTTTGCCCATTTAAAAAAAATCAATTTTGTTGGTACATATTAATAAAGCATTAATCCATCCAAAGTACACAATTAGTGGTATTTGGTGTAATCACATATTTGTGCATTCATCACCTCACTCATTCTTAGAGTACTTTCATTATTCCAATAATAATAATAATGAACAAAAAAACAAACAAAACTCGACTCTCAGTCTCTGTGTGCTTTCCTTGCCGTACATAGCTGGTATTCTTTTTCCTTCTCTCTAGTATATTTGTATTTCTATTTTGCAAAAACAGTCTTATATATGCAATAACAACATATTCATGTTTTACATGAGGTTTTACTGTCATATACCATACCCTGTTATAATTTTTAACTTTCCTTCTAGTTATATACATGACTTTAGAATTTCCCTTTAAATCACTGTCATACCCATACAATAACACTGCTAGTTATGAAAACATCATATGCTTTCATCATTTCTATTCATTTCCAAATATCTACAAACAACATCTTAACCAATTCTGCACAGATTAATCCTCAGTTTTCCATTCTCTAATTTCCTATTTCCTAGTGAACTATATTCTAATTATTAAGTCCATGAGTTTACACAATATATTTAGTTCATAATAGCACAATCATATAGTATTTGTCTTTTTGTGTCTGGCTTGCTTCACACAACATAATATCCTTCAGGTTCATCCATGTTGTCTATGCCTCAAGACTTCATTTCTTCTTATCACTGCATAATATTCCATCGTGTGCATACATACAATTTTTTTTTAAACTATTCATCAGTTTACCCATTTTTAATCTGGTTTCTTGTCTTTTTGAGTTATAAGATCTCTTTATATATCATGGATATTAGTCCCTTGCTAAATGTGCAACTTCCAAACATTTTCATCCATTGACTAGGCTGCCTTTATACCCTTTTCACAAAGTCCTTTGAGGTTCATAAGTGTTTAATTTTGAAGAAGTACAATTCATCATTTTTTCTTTTGTTGCTCATACTTTAGGTGTAAGGTTTAAGACATCCACACCTACTACAAGGTCTTATAAACATCACCCTATATTATCTTTTAAGAGTTTTATGATACTGACTTTTATGTTTAGGAATTTGATCTATTTTGAGTTGAATTTTGTATAGAGAGTGATAAAGGGACTCTGTTTCATTCTTTTTGGTTATGGACATCCAGTTCTCCCAAAATTTGTTGAAGAAACTGTTCTTTCCCAGAAAAGAGGATTTGGTAAGCTTATCAAAAATCAGTTGGCAATAAACATGAGGGTCCTTGTCTGAACTCTCAGTTTGATTCCACTGATCAATGTGTCTATCTTTATGTTAACACTATGCTATTTTGACCACTGTAGATTTGTAATATATGTCAAGGTCAGGAAGTGTGAGTCTTCCAACTTCACTCTTCTTCCTTAGTATGTTTTCAGGACCCCTTTCCCTTCCAGTTAAATTTGGTTTGACTTTTCTATTTGTATAATGTAAGCTGTTGGAATTTCAATTGGTATTGCATTGAATATATAAATCATTTTGGATAAAACTGACATCTTCATGATGTTTAGTTTTCCAATACATGAACACAGGATGTCCATCCATTTTTTTAGGTTTTCTTTTATTTCTTTTAGCAGTATTTTATAGTTTTCTGAATACAGATCATTTACATACCTGGTTAAAGTAATTCTTAGATATTTGAGTCATTTTGTTGCTATTGTAAATGGATTATTTTTTTATTTCCTCCTCAAATTGCTCATTACTAGTGTATAGAAACACTACCAATTTTTGTGTGTTCATTTTGTATCCTACCACTTTTGATGGGTTCATTTATTTGTTCTAAAAGCTTTTTTGTGACTATTTCAGAATTCCTTGAGTATAGGATCATGTCATCTATGAATAGTGAGAGTTTTACATCCTCTTTTCAACTTTGGATGCCTTTCATTTCTTCTTCTGCCTAATTATTCTAGCCAGAACTTCTAGCACAATGTTGAATAACAGTGGTGACAGTGGGAACACTTGTCTTGTTTCTGATTCTAGAAGGAAAGATTTCAACCTCTCCCCATTGAGTAACATGTTGGCAGTGGGATTTTCATATATGCCCTTTATTATGTTGAAAAACTTTCCTTCTATACCTGCCTTTCAAAGTATTTTTATTAAGAAATGTCCTGGATTTGTCTAATACCTTTTCTGCATCACTCAAGATAACCATGTAATTTTTGTCTTTGACATTTTAATTTGGTATATAATGTTAACTGATTTTTTTATGTTGAACTACCTTGCATACCAGGAATAATGCCCACTTAATTATGAAATATATATCTTTAAATATTCTCTTGAATTTTATTTGCAAGAGTTTTGTTGAGAATTTTTGCATCTATATTCATTAGAGAGATTGGTCAGTAACTTTCTTTAATTGTATCTTTTTTTAAACAAATAAATTTTATTGTTATATATTAATAAAGCATACAATTTATTTGTTATAATCACATAGTTGTGCATTCATCACTTCAACCATTATTAAATCATTTTAATTATTTCAATTATAATAATAAACAAAATACAAACAAACATTCTTTCTTTTTTTTTTTTTTTTTTGAGGGAGAAGGGAAAGCTCTTTATTACAATGGAATGCCCACCAACTAATGGAAAGACATGTTTGAGTTTGAAAATGATATTTTGTAAACATTATGTTAATAATTTTTCCCAGCCAAGTATTACTAATGTATGTTAAAAATACAGGGTAAAATTTGAGAAGTTCCAGGATATTCACATAGTCTCAAATATGTCCATACAGAATAATAACTCCTTACAGAAATGAAAAGATAACTCTATGAAGAAGACTGGCATTCTTTCTGCCCCTTTTCTATTCTCTTCTCCTTCTGGGACAACAACGATGTGAATGTTTGTGTGTTTCGCCTTGTCATTCAAGTTCCTGAGACTCTGTTCCATTCTCTTCTCTTTCTGTTCTGTGTTTTCCGATTCAGAAGTTCTGTCTTCTGTCTTCAAGCAATTCAAACCTGCTCTTTTCTGCCTCTAATGTATTTTTAAGCTCATCCATCATATCTTTTATTCTCTTAAGGTCTGTTACTTTATTTTGCAGGCTTTCAAATTGTTCTTTATGTTCTCCCAGTGTCTTCTTAATATCCTTTATTTCTTTAGTCATGTTTTCTTTAAATTCTTTGAAGTGATTTAGAAGAGTTGTGTGGTTATTATTAATTAATTATCTTAAAACTTGTATCTCTTCAAAATATTTGGTTTGTTCTTTTGGCTAAGCCCTCTCTTTCTTTCCTAGAATGGCTTGTAATTTTTTGCTGATGGCTAGGCATCTGAATATGTTGGTGAATTTACGCTGATCTCCAATTTCTCTCTCTTGCTTATTATTTTTATTCACAGCACTTCTTTGATATTTGATTCAACTTATTCTCTCTTTAAAATTGCCCAAGTTAAGTTTTCAAAATCAGGCCAATGAGTCAATACTGGGGCACAGATTTTGTCCCAGGGGCTGGATACAGAGAGCACAAATAGTTTTTGTCGATGCAATTTCCAGAGCTACCAGCAGATGGTGCTAGTCAATGTACCTTTCAATGGAGGCATTCCATCTCAGCTTTCCTGTGTTCCTGTGTTGAATATTCAGATTGGAAATTCAAAGCAGGCTGTGCTGGCTGTATCCACTGATGAAAATCCTGATTTCCCCACCCATTTCCCTTGAAAGCACTGAGAGGGAGGAAGATTTCTGGTCCCCTCTCAGTGGGCTGTAGTGAGCCAGGTGTTTTACCTTAGCTTATTATCTTGGGGTTGGGGAGGAGAGCCCTTCCTGGCCACCACAGGGGCTTGGTAACTCACATTTGTCATTTTTGCTTCTTTGACTCTCTGTCCCTCAGCATCTTGGGAGTTGTGTAGCACTGTTTTGGTCTGCTGACACCCAAAGCGCATCTCTCAGACAGATTTTGTTTCTTTCTCCATTGTCTTTATAAGAGCATTCAGCTCTGCATGTTAGTCCATTGCCATCTTCACATAATCGCCCTTATAAAAGAATTTAAAATGTTCAGTATGTGTGTGTGATTCTGTGTATGAAATGTAGATGACCGTTCAGCACTGAGTATGATCTGACTTGAAACTCAAACTCATTTTGAGCTTTCTGTAAACAGTCACCACTTCCTCTCTGCTACTCTCAAATATTCTACTCTGGATGTTTGTAAGGATGGCCCTCTCTGAACCTGAATATCCATGATATTTTTAGGAGTTAGTAAACTTGAAAGAGCTAATCATCAACTTCATCCAGGAATAGTGGGCCCTGCTGGGATCATCCTAGAGAAAACTTCAGAGATGTGATGCCAGAGAATACCTGTCATTTGGTCTCAGTGGGTGAGTCTCTAAAATTTACCTAACTATGAATTCCTCTATTTTCTTAAGATCTAAAAAGAATTGCTTGTCAATATTGTTTTATATTTTTCTTTATTTTTTATATTTTCTGTGTATAATATATTTTATATTATTTTATAACATGTACGACTACCTATAAGAAATCTTTTTCTTTATTTATTATTTATATCTAACTTCCACCCCACTAGAATGCAATCTTCTTGAATACAAATTGCATTTTTTTCTTCTACTCAATGTGCAACACTTATAGCAGTGTTGGGAATTCAGTGCATATTTTCTGAAAGAATAAATAAGTAGACTATATATGTCCTTAATAATTATTATGCTCCAGGGAATCTATGTGAATTCAAACTATAGTAATAAAAACAAGAGGCATGTCCTTTTCCACATAATATGGCTTGGAGGAACTTATGTTGTATTCTTTTTAAAAATAATGAACTTTAGTTGAAAAAGAATTTTTCCTTGTTCGAAAATACGGAGGGTTCTGCAGTATCTCTTTGAACTAGGGCATCAATAACGAGAGGTCCTCACTGTGCTTGGGCAGAAGGTCAAGTTAACCCTTTGATGATGAAGAATTGTCAATATTCTGTCTTCCAGGTATTTTTTCCTTGGTTGACCTTCAATGTTTACCTTATTCTTCTTAAGTCATTGTAGTGGTTTAAAGCTGTATGTACATCAGAAAAACATGTTCTTAAATCTAATCCATTCCTGTTCTAGTGAAACCATTGTATGTAGGACCATTTGATGAGGTTACTTTGATTAAGGTGTGTCCCACCTCAGTCAGGATGGATCTTAATGCTATTACTGGAGTCCTTTATAAGAGAATAAAATTCAGGCAGAGAGAGAAGAAGCCATATGAAGTAAGAAATGGAAATCAATGAAATCCTAAAGAGAAGAGACCAGGAGATGCCACCATGTGCCTTGTCATATGACAAGTTAAGAATCAAATGTTGCCAGCAGCCAGCCCAAAATACCACAGTCTTGGTGAGAAAGTGTTGCCTTGATGATGCCTGGATTTGATCATTTTCATAGCCTCAAAACCTTAAGTTAATACATTTCCATTGTTTCAGTCAACCCAGTTCATTGTATTAGCTGAAGCAGCCTAAGAAACTACAATGAATTTTGGAATCAGGAGACTGAGGTGCTGCTATTGCAAATACCAAAAATGTGGAAAAGGATTTGGAATTGAATAATGGGTAGAGGCTGAAAGAATTGTGGGTTGCTTGATAGCTGTGTGCTACAGCCAAAACTGGATAGTTTATTTGTGACATGTCTATGAATGGAACTACAGCCACCCTGTATTAAAAGGGAGAGACTGAATGAAAAATCACTTAAAGGGCAGAGCAATGGATGCTGAGATATGGACCAAAGTCATCTTCTCAAGCCAAGAGAGCAGGCCCACTCTGTGTAAAAGGTGAGTCTGCCCCAGCACTTGGATTGCTGCCCCATTGTGCAGGAAGAGTGTTTCCTCTATTGTTCTGAGATACTAGAACCTGTTCTCTCAGGATTTCAGACACTCTGGCTGTCACCTCACTGTTCAGAGAGAGAGGGTTCCACTTATTTCCTGGGGATTGTGGAGGGTCTGGCTACCCCGAGGGTTCTCAGAAGAGGAGGCATTCACCCTGGTGTTTGCAGAGAGCATGACTGATGCACAAAAATTTGGAAGGGTGGGGTTGCCACTTCTTCAGTCCCAGAGGAGAAAACATCATTCCCTATATTTCTCTTAGTCAAGTATGACTTGCAAGGTTTTGGAATTGTTTGGGACCCATGACTCTTGTTTTCCCTTTAAAAACTGAAATGTTTATCCTATTCCTCTTCCTCTTTTGTTTATTGGAAGCAGAAAACTTGTTTTCTAGGTTTCACAGGTCCACAGAGGGGAATTGAGCCCCAGGACTGACCACACTCATAACTTATTTCGATTTGACTTTGTACTAAGCATGTTTCTGAAGTGACCTATGGCTTTCTGAGATATTGTGCTGGAATGAATGTATTTTACATATATAAACATGTCTTTTTTGTGCCCAGAAGGTGGTGGTTTGAAGTTATATGTACCCCAGAAAACCATGTTCTTCAGTCTAATGCATTCTTGTGGGTGTAAACCCATTGTAGGTTGGGCCTTTTCATGTAGCTACTTTAGAAAAGATGTGCCCCACACCATTCATGTGGGACTGAATCCTGATACTGGAATATTTTATAAGAAAATAAAATTCAGACACAGAGAGAGCCATCAGAAGAAAGAAGCTGAAGTCAGTGAAACGCAGAAGAAAATAGAGAAAAGGAGACACTGCCATGCTTTGCAATGTGACAAGCTATGGACCAGGGGTCACCAGCAGCCAATTCCAGAATGCCAGTCTTTGGGAGGAAGCATTGCCTTGATGATGCCTTGATCTGGAAATTTTCTTGGCCTCAAAACCATAACTTAATAAATTTTCATTGTCAAAGCCAACCCTTTCCATGGTATTTGCTTAAGTACACTAGGAAACTAAATCAGTCACCTTCCCTGCAGTTGATAATACACTGTTAATTGTTCAGAAGTCAAGATTTCATTAACTTTCCCCCACAATCAGGATTTCAATTCTGCATATCAGTTGGGCATTCCAAACTGGAACAAGGAGAGGAACTTTGGAAAGAAGGAGTTGGATTTTTACAAAACCTGAATTCATGTGAACTCTAGGAACATGTCTTCATGAAAATGAGGAGCCTGGTCAGGAATCGAGTAGGTTCTTCAACATATCAACTGGAGATTTCCTTAACTGAGTCATTTTTCTAAAATGTAGATGTCATTATTGGTTACATTTTCCTCAGGTGTGGTCATTGTTTTTTTCACATATTAATTTATATTCCAGTGTCTGTGGCTTTGAGGAAATGGATATTTATGTGCTATTGAATTTAAACTTCAACTTAATGGCTTTTCCCCTGCTCTTCCTCTTAGGTAGTTTTCCCTCTCTTTACCTCCCCAACATAAAATCTTTCTAATAATTTTACTTCTATTTCAACCTTAAAAATGCATTCTAATTGTCACTGTTTGTAAGGTTTTCTATTACCTAGAGTATCCTTTAATTTGGTATTCTTTCCCAGATAAGTGTCATATTTGAAACAATTATAGGGCTATTTGAGACCTTTAACATTTTCATTTCCCTAATGCTAGTCTAGCAAGTAACTTTTTCTGTTGTTTTAGGCAGGGAAACTGGTCTTTAAAAAAAAAAAAACAAGAAATACTCTCCATGCAACATATTTTCAGAAAAGACACATCTACCTTAATGTCATTTGTAAGTTCTGTGTGGGTGAAGCCAGGTCCTTGAAGTAGATACCTGGGAGTGGAATAAATTGAGAATTCATTTCAATCAATTAACTGTAAATTGCTTTTAAGTGCTAATCCAGAAAAAGTCTGTGATAGTACGAATTTAGGAAATAATTAACTTGAACACAAAAGTGTAACCTGGGTTTTTATAAAATATAATTACATAAACATGGCTCATATACTTAACCTTTGAAACATTATAAAGTTTTCTAAACTGATGAGAGCTCTGCAGTTTGGACTTTACAAAAGACTCTCTCTTTGCATGCAAGAGAATAACAAGCTATGTAACTGCCATGGGAAAGACTGTCACTGAATAACTAGTATAGAATTCACATGAATATAAATACATTTTTATGGAGAAGGCTTTTATGGTTTCTCCTCTACTTCTCAGAAGCAGAGCTCTCATACTCAAAAGAATTGTATTATATGTAGTCAATTGCCAGAAGATTTTACTCAGAGATCCAGAGTGACTCAATATGTGTTAACTCACAAGGGAAAGAAACGCTGCTTCAGCAATCTATTTGGAAAAACCCTCAGTGGCTAGTCACCTTATAGTCAACAAAAGCATATTTCCAATAGAAGAAAATCGTGTCAATGTCATCTAATTGGTAAGTCATTTATTCAATGCTATGGCCTACACAGCACAATGGAACTCACATTGGGAATAAACCATAAGAATGTCATCTATGTTGGAAAGCCTTCTCTCAACATTCTACCCTGAGACAACATGAGAGATCTCACAATGGAAAGAAGCCTTATGAATGTCATTTTTGTGGGAAAGACTCACACTGTAGAGAAACACTATGAATGTCATCTATGTTTGAAAGCCTTCACTTAATGTTCTATTTTGAGAAGAAATGAAAGAACTCACATTGGAAGGAAACCTTATAAATGTCCACTATGAGGAAAAGTCTTCACCTATAATTGCAGACTTAGAGAACATTGGAGGACTCACATTGGAGAGAACCCCTATAAATGTCATCTATGTGGAAAAGCCTTCACTCAATGTTCTGTACTGAGACAGCATGAGAGAAACCACACAGGAGAGAAACCCTATGAATGTCATCTATGTAGGAAAGCTTTCACTTATTGTTCTGTCCTGAGACAACATGAAAGAGCTCACACTGGAGAGAAACCCTGTGAATGCCATGAACAGGTAAGCTTTCAGTCAATGTTCTGACCTTAGGTTAGATGAGAGAACTCAAAATATAAATATTTTGAATATGGAAGAGATTCCAGTGCTCTTGTGTTAAATTTTGACATACTAGAAAATTCAAACAGTGAATAAACACATTGTAATTAATCTGTAGAACTTTTGTCATCCTGACTACATCAATGTAAACAAATTCAAATTGGAGAGAATTGGTATTTTACCTATATAGCAAAGCCTTTAGTAGATGGTCTGATGTTTTACCAAGGAGAGAACTCATAATATAAATGTAATGAAAATGGAAGAGACTTCATCCACTGTTTCCAGCCTTAACTAGAGGATGAAGCCCCTGGGGTAAGTGCCAGATAATTCATGCTGGAGAGGTTATTCATGAAAAACCACACAAAGTCGTTTATACAGCAACACTTGTAGAGAAAGTGAGAAGTCACACTGTATTAAATTCTCATTGGTTTCATGATTGAAGTCATGTAGTACTGAAAACTTATTCCTTAGCATTAATATTCTTATGTTGAGGAAACAACAGTCCTAAAGTCAATTAAGGAAAATCTTTGGCTGGATTTCACATCAGAAAATTCATAGTGCAAAATGAAATACTTTATATGGACCTGTCAGCACAGAATTCAGCAAACAGTGGAGAATTTTGAAGAAGACTTACTACTGAAGTTATGTATTACAATTTAGAATTATGAAGTAACCTGCTATACTGAATGATGAATTCTTTTGGAAGTAATATGAAGTGAAATTAATTCAATAAATTAGTATTTGCATATTTGTAAGCAACAAATATTGTTGCTGACAATCTAATATGTTGGCTGAATTTTAGTTTTGTTTTTAATGCAGTTCTAAGCACAGATTTGAATAAATCAGAAAACAACTTTGAATGTTAACTCAAACACTTAGAAAATAAAATTATGATTCTTAATCATTATCTTAGTATTATATATTCATGGCAAGGATGAAAACAATCATGGAAAAATAAACACACATTAGAAATAGCCTTATGGTTCATAAATACTCTTAAAATACAATTTATTATTGCTATCAAAATTTAGAAAGCAATTAAAAAAGAAACTAAAATAAAATAAAACACATCAATCATGGAAAATTGTGGTTCCATTGCCTAGAGAATTCCCCAGAATCCAGAATCTGTCATTCTGTCATTCCATACATTTAGGATTATATTGCAATGTGACTTTTGCCAACAATAATATAGAAATCACACCAAGGAAGGACATGAAATCACATTGAAGGCATAGGGAGTGTTCAGTTTTCAGAATACCAATATTCAGGATGCACACTTTTCAGAGTGTACAATTTTCAGAGGAAGGGACCTGCCTCACCTCCAATTTGGAAACAAGAGGAATTTCTCATAATACAACTGCAGCTCAGACCAAAAACCACCCTTGGGGAGTGCATTCCTGTGGGAGAATAGAAAGACCAATTGAGTATATTGAAAATGGGATTTTTGCATTTGTAACCTAAACAGGGAAATCCTTGATCCTCCAGTTCCTCAAAGCTTAATATTTCCCAACATACATTCCACCAGCTTTTATTCTTTACAGTGAAGTCTTCAGTGCAAAATACCTTTAGATGGGGTCACCACCCAATAAGTTCTTCCTGATTACCTTTATGTAGTTGCTATTTGTTTTCTGTTCCAGTGTCCCCTTACCCCTTTGCTGGCAGTGGGCATATGCCTATTGTGGGGTCACTTGTGCTGTAAACCAGGAACCTAAATCTGACTGGAGTCGATTCAGAGATCTAAACACTTTCCAGAGGTGTTTCTCCACATTTACAATAGTGGTTTCAGCTGCCACATTATGCATGAGAATTGCTTTCCTGTATCCAGAGTATGTGTCTATAATTGCTTTTGTCTATGATGAAACTCATCTCCTTTGAATTTTGCAGTTTTCTCCATGAACAAAGCCATATCATCTGTAGGAATGACTTTTGTCATCCACTTTATTGCTTTCTCTAAAGAGGCCTGGGATTTTCACCACTTATGCACCTGTATCTAAGAGACCCATGATGGTTTTCATCCCACATTTCCCCATCCACCCTAATGGGGTCATAGGGCTCCCGATCCCTGGCAGGGACCTACTATTTCCTTGGCTCCATCCCTAAGCATTCTTTTTTTTTTTTCCAAATAAGATGATGCTACAGGTGTTGGGGAGCATCCTTCCTATCTGATTCATCATGCTCACTACCAGAGTTGTTTTCCTTACCATTTTGTATCATGCACAAGGAGGTCTTAGCAACCCATGTGTTTCTCTTTCCTGGGATGCATCTGGTGCTTTTTGTTCAACTCTGCAGAGTTGCAAACCTCTCCAGGTATGTGAGTCCTCTTCCTCCTGCTCTATTATGGAGGGTAACAATGTCTTAATTTCTTACTTAGTGGGACCACCTTCTGTCCCATTATGTTGGCAGTATTTCTGTAGGGATCCAATCCAATTCTGTTTTATCTATCCCTTGCTTTGTTAATCAAAATCACATTGCCCTATCTGTGAGCCAGCCCTGGCCACTCCTTTGTCTCTCCTTGGTAGTTCTTTGTGTTCCTTTTATGGCCTCTCTGGCACAGTTTCCCATTGCTTTGCTTCTATCTTCTGAGCTGCCTCAATGAAAATGACTGATGCTTTGCTGCTAATTACATCCCAAAACATGGCATTGTGGTGGGTCTTTTCTATCACCTCACACACTAATGTCCCTGAGGATAACAGAAAGGATAAAGGAGTCGTACCTTGGGTAGGCCATGGTTTCATTAATGCTTTCAATGCTGTCCAAGACAGGACAGTCTCATAAACACCCTGACCAGGAAAGGGGTGATGTAGCCATGTGTCTTTACTTGAAGGTCAGTTATGACTTCATGAACAGTCTTCCAGAGAATTTACTTTTTGAGACATTGCCCACAGTTGGGCATATCACTCTCATGCTCCTAGCTTTACACTCTAAGGGTGGCATGTGTTTGTCTCTATCCCTATCCTATTGGTTGACCTGCTCCATGCGGGCAAAAAATACATTGCAGCAGAGTGTCCGTGGTTAACTTCCCCAGGAAACATCTCAGTCTGAACAGATGTACTAAACAAGACACAATGAAACTCCCCTCTTTTGCCCATATCTATTTTAACTAATGCATTTAACTTTCAGGAAAATATTTTGATGGTTCCATGGTAAGCAATTCTGAGATGGTTCTGGGTTGAGTGTGTCTAACTAACTTTGGACATGTAAACAGCCTTCATTCAGTGGAACTTCCTACACAGGGTCCCAAACCTCTCTTGGGAGTAATTTGAAACCATTGAAACACTATGTGGGTCAGCACATGTTATGGAAGTGTGCAGGTGTCCAGCAGCCTGGGTATGATTTCCTGACTCTTCCTATGATCCACGTCCTGTTTCTCTACTTCCATCCACCACACATTATGTCACTGTTCACATGGATATTGCTTACATCTCACTTGCATTCATTCATCCAGCACCTCAGTGAATTACCACTGGTACCACCCTTGGATGAGTGAACTGATGAATCCTTACACCTCCTCCATGCCATGGTGTGATTTGTTGGCATACAAGCTGTTGGGGCAAGACACCAATTACCACCTATAAGAAATGGGTCTCACCACATGGAGGACAGCAAAAAGCTCATGAAGATGTCAGGGTCATCAAGGAAACACAAGTTTTTCAGTCACTGGATGAAACAATATTAACTCAGAAAGAGAAGAGACAAAGAAAGATCAGCTTCACTAGTGAAATTTGATTCCCCATGACCAGTGGGCCCTACTCCACAGCTAATGCAGAATAGTTATCCATATACAACTCTCTCATGTAATGTAGGTGAGGGACTTGGCTCCATCCCCATCAAGAACAGATGTAACCACAGGGTTGGGCCAGCTGCAATAAAATAATGCATATACTTGGCCAAGCAGTTTCCAGTGAATGTTTACAGAATTCACTAGGCAAAGGGAGAAGGAATGTTCCAACAGGCCACCATCTGCTAGGAATGTCCTTTATCTCCAGGCACCCCTGAGAGAGAATTGAGACAATATTTATTATCTCATTGCAAGAGCTAGACTAACATATCTAGTCTTCAGCACAGGATAATTTGTGGGTCACAGGGAAGGGGGACAGGCTTCACTCAGAGTGTCTCTTTCTACATTATCTTTTAATTTCCAAATAATCTGAACTGTAACAGATTAATTTTATATCTGTTGATTGGTCATTTTTATTCAGATTAGAGATTTAAAATGAGAATTTGTGAGAAGCAAATTCTCTTAAAGGTATGTAAATTATAGCTATTCATTCAGGTTGAAATTTAGTCCTACAACCTTCTTTAACTGAAATTCAAATGAATTATTATTTAGCCACTATAAGAAATGGAGTGAGAAATGCAAGACCATTTAAACAATGATGTTTTAAAGCTGATTCTGTTTGATAGCATAATTTAGTTCCTTGTGATTGGTGGACTGACACATCCATTTCTTTGTGAACATCAACACACACATTCAAAAATTGTTTTCCCATTGTAATGAAACAGAATTTTATGAGGCAATGTCCTAAGAATGTCAATTTCATGGTCCCCATCCAACTTTATAGAACACTAAAAATCTTGATAAACAATATTATTCTATTTTCTCTCAGAACACACACTATCCTTTAAGAAACATGAAGATTCATAAGATTCATAAATATTCTATCAAATAGAATGTATATGAAATTCATAGTCTTTCCAATTAATCTCCAAATATAAAATCTCTCTTTATTTTGCCAATTTTCTCCTTAATCATTCACAAGTTTCTCCCTGTTCACTGAGGAACTAAAGCGTATAATGAAAGAGAATCCTCATATGCTGAAATGAAGATCGAATATTTTGTACTGACAGCTAATTTATGCAATTATTCTAATTAACATAAAAATAGTTGGTTTGTATTTTAAGGACACCATAAAATAATCCTAAATATCTTTTGATTTATCTTGTATGGAAATCCTAGGGGTTCCTTTTTCATTTCCTGTAGTCTCCCTCCCAAACTCTTCCTAAAACATCCCCTAATGGAATTTATATTATATGAAAATCAATAAAGTGACATGCATTTGCACCAAACAGAAGGAAAATGAAAGTCATAGAGCAAGATTTAATTGCTCACAAGGCACTGAGAAGATTGGATACCACAGTGCTCAGAAAGGAGTACTGAGAATCAGAATCTGTGTTGTGCTTTGCTCTGGACCCCACTTGTTAACTCTGGAATACTTTATAGCAGAGATTTTTCAGATAAAGCTGTACTTAGTGCTGTGCCCAGGAGTCTAGTCTCATCCTCAGTACTATCACAGGGAGCACAGGGTCAGACCCAGCTGACATGGGGAAGTCCATTTAAGCCTAGGCAGACACAAATCTACAACATTGTGATGGTTAGGCTAATGTGTCAATTCAGCGAGGTAATTGTGTCCAGGTGTTTGGTCCAGCAAGCACTGGGCTAATTGTAATACAAGAGCATTTATGGACTTCGGTCACCAGTGAGTTTACTGTGTGGATGGCTGATTACATCTGCATTAATCAGAGAGATTGCATCATCAGTGTGTGATGCTTTTATCCAATCAGATGAATGCCTTAAAAGGGGAAGTGATTTCAACATTCAGAGAAAATTTCCCAGCTCATCGTTGGACAGCCAACTTCTCCCAGAAACCCATCAAGGACCTTTCATCAGAATTTCATCGGAGCCCCTGGTTGGCAGCCTGCCTGCGGAACCTGGACTTAAGCATTCCCATGGTCATGTGAGAGACTCTTTTAAAATCTCATATTATTGACAGATATCTCTTGTTGATTCTGTTTCCTGAGAGAACCCTGACTAATACAGAATTTGGTGCCGAGGAGTGGGGAAGTGCTTTTGCAATTACCAAAATGTTGGGATGGATTTATAAATGGGTAAGGGGTATTTTTTTGGAGAAATTGTGAAATGCTTAATGGAAAAGGTCTAGATTGCTTGGAAGAAACTGATTATAGCAATATGGACATAAAGAGACTTTTTATGATGCCTTAGAAGTAAATGATGAAACTATTATTGGAAACTGGATGATAAGTGATCCATGTTTTAAAGTTGCAAGAACTTAGCAAGATTAACTCCTGGTGTTACATGGAAGACAGAATTTGAAAATGGTGAACCTGAGCATTTAGCTGAAGAACTTTCCAAAGTAAACCCAAAGAATGTAGCTTGGCTTCTCCTTTCAGCTTATAGCAAAATGCTAGATTAAAGAAATATACTAAGTACCGAACCTTTGAGCACAAAGAAAACAGAAACTGAATCAGGAATTTCAGTGTTTCTGGAAATTAAGTTCCCAGATGAAAGTGTCCCATTTGAAGACTTAGCTAAACCTGGAACTTGTAAATCAAAATTGAAGATGCAGTTATCTCAGAAAGACTTGTGGAAAATCTTACAGTCTGATGGGTTGGACTTCTGCTTCTTGCATGCTAGACCAACAAAGTTTTTGAGAGCACTGTATGAACAAAACCACTGTTTGCTTGGGACTAAAAAGGACATGGAAAAGAAGAAAGCTTTAAGGAGAAACCCATGGAAGCTGAGATCTGGAATTAAGACATCTCCTTGGGCCAAGAGAGGAGCCCCACCCATGTGTAAAGAGAAGGCGAGTTTGCCCCAGCAGTTGTAGAGGGTGGATGTCTCCACCCGATGTTCAGGAAGAGTTTTGCTGCCCCAGGGTCAGGGAAGATGGAGTATATTCCTCAAAGATTAGAGAGGTTAAGGTCAGCACCCCATAGGTCTGAGAGGGGTGCTCCTGTCCCCCATGGATTGGAGAAGGCCAGGTGATCAACCAATTGCTTTGAGAGTGTTGAACCTGTATGCCAAAGGTTAGGTGGAATGTTGTCTTCACCTCACTGTACTAGGGTGTCTAAGACTCTAACCCAAAGAATGGGTAAGTGTGGAAATCTAGGAGGGTGAAGTCTGGAGCTTGGTTGACACCCAGATGCTTGATGAGGGTGGAACCAAGAAAATGGCCCTTGAGCAAGCCTGTGGAAAGGGTGGGTTCCCATGTGACCCCCAGGAGAAGAAACCATCATCTTAAGAATGACTCTCAGACTTTGAAATCAAATGGAGGATGTCCTGCAGTTGTACAGAGCTTTAGAGGATCCATGACTCATGTTTAACATCCCAGTTCCTCCTTATGATAATGAAAATTTTTATCCTTTTTTTCCATTTGTGTATTGGAAACAGTTAAACTGTTTTGTACATTTCAGAGGTCTATAGCAGACAGAACTTTGCCTCAAGACAAACTATATTTCTTTAAAATGATTATGATATGACTTTGTACTTGCGTTGTTAGGGTTTTTTTTTTTTAATATTGTAATTATTTTTGTAATTCAGAGGGTGGAGTGTAGCTGTTTGGCAGTTTGATGTAATTGTGAATTCCAAATATATATTATGCCTGTGTACTGGTCTGCTAATCTGGGCATGATTAAGTTATGATTAGGGCATTAATTGGGCCACATCAGTAGGGCATTGAGCTCCCACCCCTTGGTGGGAGGGGGAATCAAATATAAAAGGCAAGGCAAAGGACAGAGGGAACAGTTTTTTGAGTTGCAGTTCTGATGGTGGAGTTTTGATGCTGGATCCCAGGGAGGCAAGCAGATGGAGGAGCTTCATCATGAGGAAAGAAAGAAGGCCCAAGGATAGAGATGAGTCGTTCACCTCACAGTTTCACAGCTGGCCTTGTGGAAAGAAGCAAAGCCTGGAGAGCCTCGTAGTCTACAGCTGACCTTGTAAAGGAAACAGAGGAGCTAAGCCTGGAGAGTAATACAGCCCTAGGAAGAGAGGAACCCAAGAATACTGAACCCTGGCAAATATCAGCAGCTGTCTTGCTCAAACACATGGCAATGGACTTTGGTGAGGGAAGAAACTTATGCTTTATGGCCTGGTAACTGTGGAATTCTACCCCAAATAAATACCCTTTATAAAGACCAACCAGTTTCTGGTATTTTGTATCAGCTCCCCTTTGGCTGACTAATAAACCACATAAACAGATTCAAAGAAAAAAAAAATCACATGATCATCTCTATAGATGAAGAAAGAGCATTCTACAAAATACAACACCCTTTCCTGATAAAAACACTGTAAAAGATAAGAATAGAAGGAAACTTTCTGAACCTGATAAAGGGTATATATGAAAAACCCAAAGCTAACATAATCTTCAATGTTGAATTCCTAAAAGCCTTCCCTTTGAGACCAGGAACAAGACAAGGATGCCCACTATCACCACTCCTATTTAACATTGTCTTAGAAGTACTTGCTCAAGCACTGAGGCAAGAAAAAGATATAAAAGACGTCCAAATTGGGAAAGAAATAAAAATTTCATTATTTACAGGTGACATTATCATATACATAGAAAGCCCTGAGAAATCTCCAAAAACACTTGTAGAAATTACAAAGGAGTTCAGTAACATCACAGGCTATAAGGTCAATGCTCAAAAATCAGTAGCATTTCTGTACACCAATAACAAGCAACCTGAGGAGGAAATCAAGAAAAAAAAAATACCATTGACAATAGTAACTAAAAGAATCAAATATCTAGGAATTAATCTAACTAAAGATGTAAAGGACTTACATACAAGAAACTACACAAAACTGTTAAAGGAAATCAAAGAAGACTTCAATAAAAGGTATAATATTCCCTGTTCATGGATAGGAAGACTAAACATCATCAAGATTTCTATCCTACTCAAAGAAATCTACTGATTTAATGTAATCCCAATAAAATCAACACTGCATTTTTTTAAGGAATTGGAAAAACCAACTACAAAATTTATTTGGAAAGCCAAGAGACCCTGAAATGCCAGACATATTAAAAAAGAAAAATGAAGTTGGAAGTATCACACTACCTGACTTCAACACATACTACAAAGCTACAGTGGCCAAAACTGCATGGTATTGGCACAAGGATAGACATACAGATCAATGGAACTGAATTGAGAGTTCTGATATAAAACCTTGCATATACAATCATCTGATATTTGACAAGGCCACCAAGCCCACTCACTTGGGAGAGAATGGCCTCTTCAACAAGTGGTGCTTGGAGAACTGGATATCCATAACCCAAAGAATGAGAGAGTAATACCATCTAAAACCTTATACAAAAATCAACTCAAGGTGGATCAAAGATCTAAATATAAGAGCCAAGACCATAAAGACCTTGGAAGATAATGTAGGGAAGCATCTACAGGACCTTGTAATAGGAAATGCTTTCATGAACTTCACACCCAAAGTATGAGCAGCAAAAGAAAAATAAATAAATGGGATCTCATCAAAATTCAAAACTTTTGCACCTCAAAGGATATTATCAAGAAAATAAAAAGGCAGCTTCCATAATGGGAGAAAATATTTTGCAGCCATATATCAGATAGGAGCTTAATATCCTGCATATATAAAGAAATCCTACACCTCAAAAAAAAAAAACAAAAAACAAAAAACAAAAAAACCAAAAAAAACAAAACAAAACAACCCATTTAAAAAATGCGCAAGTGACCTGAAAAGACACTTCTCCAAGGAAGAAATACAAATGGCTAAAAAGCACATGAAAAAATGCTTGACATTGCTAGCTATTAGGGAAATGCAAATCAAAACTACAATGAGATACTCTTGTACACCCATTAGAATGATGGCTATTAAAAAATCATCAGACTATAAGTGTTGGAGAGGATGTGGAGGAATGGGAACCCTCATCCACTGCTGGTGGGAATGTGGAATGGTCCAGCCACTGTGGAAGACAGTTTGGCAGTTCCTCAAGAAACTAACTACAGATCTTCCATATGATCCATTGATTCTACTGCTGGGTATATACCCAGAAGAATTGAAACCAAAGACATGAACCAATATATGCCCATCAATAGTCATAGCTGCATTGTTCACTATTGCCAAAAGTTTGAATCAACCCAGGTGCCCATCAACAGATGAATGGATAAACAAAATGTGGTACATACATACAATGGAATATTACTCAGCTGTAAGAAGGAATAAAGTGCTAACATACAGGATAACATGGATGAATCTTGAAGATCTTATGTTGAGTGAAGCAAGCCAGGCATTGAAGGATGAACAATACATGACCTCACTGTTATGAATGAAGAAAATTGAGCAGTCTCTGAGAACCATTGACTGAAAGATAAGTTTACAAGAAGGAGAAAGACAAGAGAAAGTTGTAAGTCATCACCTATATGGACATAATCTATGGTAAAGTGATAGAGTGTAGTTGCATATTGAAGGGATAACTCAGGTGGATTGTGAATTATTGGGTTTGGTTGTGCGGGGTTGACAGGTGGGTAGATTGGAATGGGTGGGTTAGAACACCCAGGATACTGGAGGGAGAGATGGAAGTGGAACCAGGTGAACACTTGGGATTTGTAGGTATGAGGTTTAAAGTACAGAGGTGGCATTATGACAAGGAGGTGTCACTGGTTTAGGGTGTTGGGTGGGGGGCTTTTGGGACAGGACACATCTGGCGCAGGCTTCCAGGAGTGTGTGATAATGTTTTGTATCACTGGGTGGAGACCCAGACAATGAGCTGGAAGGAGATGGACTCCCATCTTTAAGAGGACTGATTCACTCAGAAATAGACAGGTTGGTGTCTCTTAAGAGCAAGGGCAGTTCCTAATAAGGGAGTACAAACCAGTGTGTCAAGACCTTTTCTTGCATGTAACAATGAATCTTGTCATCCAATGAGTCAAGCCAGGGAGTCATCATGGGCCCCAGGGGGATGGGGAGGGAGGAACAGAATTGATCAAACAGGGAGTATTTAGTGGTCAGTGGAAATGTTTTTCATTACCTTACAGTGATGGACACAGGACATGATAAATATCATCAAAATTTATAAAAGTGTACATTCTAAAATGTAAACCTTAGTGTAAACCATTGACAATGTTTAGTAGCTATTTTTCACTATCAGGTAAAACAATGCTACCATCCACAGACAAAAAGGTTTTAATATGGGGTGAGGAAAGAGGGAGGAGGTTAGGTATATGAGAGTCTATTGCATTCTGTGTGTGACTTTGCTATGACCTTAAACTTCTCTGAAAACAAAATGAAAAATAGTGAGAATCTGGGGAGTGAGAGGGGGAAGGTGCCACGGTACAGACTTTGAAGTGATAAAAGGCAAAATGTAAAATAAAAAAAAAAAAATTCTTTTTACTTTTCCCCCCATTTTTTGAATATACCAATCCTTTAATTTTATTTTTAGCTTTTTTTTTTTTTACAATTTTCATGTATTTTATCCCTTACATTTAAACTTATCATTATTACTTTTACAATTTTCATGTATTTTATCCCTTACATTTAAACTTATCATTATTACTTCACTTTCCTATTAATTGTATTTGGCTATTGTATTGGCTTCATCTTTAAAAAAGCTTTGGATCACAAAAGGGTTACAACTGGGGCGGGAGAGGATCGTTGGTGGGGGACGTCAGCATTGGGGTGTGCATGGGAGGAAGTTCACCTGAACATACATAAAATATATATAAAGTTGTTCAAATGCTCATGGAGCACAGTGGGGGGAGAATCACTCAATAAATGAAAGAATACTGAATTCCCATCTGTGAGGGCTCTGCCACATTCTCCAAGGGAGCAGCAACAGTCCCCCAAGTACAGGGGAAGTGTCTGGCAAAGGAAGATGATCCACTGATGGGCTCTTGTCATTGATGACTAGCCTTACGAATCTTTGCTCTTGAAATTGAAACTTAGCCTATTATTATGGGGTGCCTAAGAGTTGCCTCCTGAGAGTCTCCTTGTTGCTCAAATGTGGCCCCTCTCTAAGCCAAACTCAGCATATGAATAAATTACCTTCCTCCCAGCGTGGGACATGACTCCTGGGGATGAGCATCCCTGGCAACAAGGGATTAGTACCAAGTGCCAACTGGCAATGTGACTGGAAAAAGACCTCAAATAAAAAGAGGAAAAGGCTAAACTAATGAGTTCATATGACTAAGAGACTTCAAAGTGTGTTGGGAAGTCATCCCAGAGGTAATGCTTATGCACATCTCAGTAGTACCTCATAGGCTTCCAGTGTCACCCCAAATAGAGGGGCTGTTGATGCTCTGGAAACACCCAAGTCCTATATCAGGGTGGATAGCTCTGGAGTTTGGTGCCTTATCAGTTGGCACTACTTTGGAATCTGTGCTTCTGAGAGTGACAGAATTGGACTCAAATATGTTTTCCCTGCACATGGTCCATCTGTCCCTTCTATTCAAACCTGTATGTGGTGCTGGAGTTTGTTGGTGTACTTCCAGAGACTGGAGTCTTTGGGCTGTCTGTGTGCCAGCTGGGCCTGGAATCTCGGTGGAGCTGCAACTCCTACTCTACAGCTCAATGGACTCACCTAGGACACCTGGCAAGGAAATGATGATGGACTACGGCCATCCCAGGGAATGGAGAGAGTCTGCAGCTGAAAGTAGGATAATCCCATCCATCCTATCCATGAGATATAAGCCCCCTCTTCCTTGGAGGTGGAGTGGACATCACCATCCCAGAATCCTCAGGATTGGGGGAAGAGCTATAGACTAGAGTGGAATTACTGGTATTCTGTTATAGACATATTGTGATTCAAGCAATGGAAGAAATTACAACATAAATGTGGAGCCAGTGGCCACTGGACACTTTGGAGGCAGGGAGAGGGAAAAGCAGTTGTAATACTGGGGCTTTTTTTGGGATATGTAAATTATCCTGAGTGACATTGCAATGACAGATATAGGATATTTTATATTATCAGATAACATGCAGAACTGTGTGTGTGGGAGAGATTGTGGTCTACAATGTGAACTATTGTCCATGTTAATTGCAAAGCCCCAGGATGTGTATATCCATTGCAGGTGATGTGCCACACTAATGAAGGATGTTTATGTGGGAGGTTGTGGGAGGTGTGTAAGGTGGAGCATATGGGAATCCCTATAATTTTTGTGTAACATTTATTTAATCTAAGTATTTTAAAAAAATAAAAAAATTTACTATAAAATTTATATATATCTGTTAAGATGCCAAAATTAAAAAAATAAAATAAAATAAATAAGAGTCCCCTGTATGCTGTATGTGACTTTACTGTGACCTAAACCTTCTTTGAAAACAAAATGAAAAAAAGCAACACACTGGGGAATAAATGGAAGAAAATGCCACTGTACATGCAGGACATCAGATATTACAGTGATGAAAGGCAAAATGTAAAAAAAAAATTTATAAAGTATTTTTCATTATTTTTTAATATCTCAATCTTTTAATTTAATTTAATTTTTAGTTTTTTAAATTTTATGTATTTTATCTTATTTTTAAACTTATCATTATTTCATTTTTGTATTAATTGTATTTAGTTATTTTAATGACTGCATTTTTGGGGAGGCTTTGAATCACAGAAGGGTTGTGATTAGGGCAGGGGAGGATCATTGGTATAGGGTGTCCACAATGGGGATATATGGGAGAAAGTTTCCCTAGGCATACATATAAGGGATATAAATATATTCAAATATAAATATGCTTAAATGTGGCCTCTCTCTAAGCCAGACTCAGCATGTGAATGCATTACCTTCTCCGCAGGACAGGACATGACCCCTGGGGTTGAGCCTCCCTTACACTAAGGGATTGCTGCCATGCACCAACTAGTAATGCAACTGGAAAAAGACCTCAAATAAAAGGGGGAAAAATTAAAGACAAATGAGTTTATGTGGCTAAGAGACTTCAAAGTGAATTGAGAGTTCCTCCTAGAGGTAACTCTTAGGCACTCTCAGCAAGACCTCATAGACCGCTAAAGTGGATAATACCCCAAGTGGTGGGGCTCTTGGAGGCTCTGGAGGCACCCAGGTCCTGTGGTCAGGGCAGATAGCTTCAGAGTTTGGTGCTTGCTTGTGGGCCCTACTTTGGAGTTTGTGCTTCTGAGAGTGACAGAGCTGGACTCAATCATAGCTTCCCTATACATGTCTTATCTGTCCCTTCTATTTAAATCTTTACTTCGTGCTGAGTTTGTAGGTGTACATCCAAGAGAGTGGAATCTTTGGGCTATCCATGTGCCAGCTGGGCCCAGAACCTCAGTGGAGTTGCAACACCTACTCTCCAGTTCATTGGACTTACCCAGTACAACTAACAAGAAGATGAGAATTGACAATGACTATACTAAGGAAATGAGAGAGCCAGCAATGATAACAAGAGAGTCCCATCCATTGGCTGTATGGATCAAAGCCTCCTCTCATTTAGAGGTAGAGTGGACATCACCATCGCAGGATCCTCAGGATTGCAGAATGAACTATGGACTAGAGTGGACTTACTGCTATTCTACTGTAGACATATTGTGATTCTAGCATTGGAAGAAACTACAACATTTATGTGGAGGCAGTGACCACTGGAGGCTCTGGGGGCAGGGAAAGGGGAAAAACAGTTTTAATACAGGGACTTTATTGGGACTTGGGAATCATCCTGAATGACATTGCAATGACAGATATAGTCCCTTTTATATCACCACATAACATGCAGAACTGTGTGGGAAAGAATGTAGACTACAATGTGAAATATGGTCCATGCTCATTGGCAAAGCTCCAGGGTGCCTTTATCAATTGCAATGAATGGGCCACACTAATGAAGAATGCTTATGTGGGTGGGTGTGGGAGGTATGGGGAGTGGGGCATGTGGGAAACCCTGTGTTTTGGTGACATTTATGTAATCTAAGTATCTTTTAAAAGATCAAAAAAATTTTTAATTAAAAAATGCAGTATATATAAATAGCAGCAGGCTTGAGGGATTTATCTGGAGAGTGTCTTCAGGAGCAAAGTTTCTATCTTCTTTTTTCATTTTTGTTTTAAATGTCAGAATAATCTCTCCGTTTTCCTGTCCACTTCAGGTTTATCACTACTTTTACCTTCAGGTCACCTTCATACATATTTCATAACATGAGGAACTCCTCTATCCCTTTCTCTGCACAAGTCATTCAAGTTAGCTTCCTTCATAAATTTATTCTAACATTTGGGTCACTAATTTCTTTTTCTTGCTTTAACATTTTTGCCCCTTCTGTCTTAATTCTAATTTAAAAGAAGGAAACATATTTTTCACCAAGTTATAATATTTAATAATGTATATTTTTTAATTTTCACCTACACATTCTAGAAATTTTTTATTACTTGAGGACATTTTGCATATTTTATAAATTATTTGTACACAAAATGACACATGTACTTATTTCTAAACTACTACAAACATTATTTCATCACATTTTCTTCACTGAAAGGATGAATTCCTGAAGGATGAAAGCCTTTTCTCTGAGACAAAAGGTAGGAAACAGAACATGAGGTCATAGGGGCCTAGAAAAGGGAAGATTGACATAGGAAGCAGCAAGTGTGTTTTCCCTTAAATTGGCTTTTATGAATGGAAAGAATGGTATATCTAAATATTTCTAGGAAAAATAAAACGTGCATTAGTGAAAATTTGAACTCAGTTAAATACCGGTTCCTACAAGTAATGCCATTCGTCTGTAATAACCCTTTAGGACTGAATATTCTATGTCAACATGGTATCTTGTGTTTATGGGGATCCTATCTTGTGTTGGTTCTTTCTTATAATGCTCTCAGTGTTTCTGGTTACTCAGGGTTTCCTCATTTCATTAATCACTGTATATTTTCATGGAAATTTCTCTAGAATGAGGAGTCTTTCCTCTCTGTTATGGCAAGGTATTTTCTGAGTACATTTCCTGACCCTATTCTTTCAACTTCAGGCCAATACATATAGCATAATAATATGACAGCCACCTAGTGCATACTTTGGATAGAATGTGCAAGGCATGGGGCTGTATAATATAGTGAACTATGTGGTGGAAAATGGATTGTGGTTAATGGTACAAATATGACATAATTTACTCATGAACTATAAAAAATGTACAATAATAATACATAATACATAATGTTATTAATAGGGGTTGTATAGAAATATATACCAAATGTACATAATGGACAATAGTTAGTGGTAATTACCTGATCATGTTCTTTCATGATCTGTAAAAACTGTTCTACATCAATGTAAGGCTCTTGTGGAGGGGTGATCTATGGGAATTCTTCACATTTTATGTTTATTTTTTAAGCTCACAATTTGTCTAATAAAATATTTTTAAAAAGAAGGCAAAAAGAAAAAAAAAATTCAACAAGAATAAATCCAGGGATATGCAAATCAAAATAGTTTAGTGGTTATCTTCACTATTTCTTGATATGTATTTGTATTATGCCAAATTAATTTGTTTAATCCATGTACACAATTACCTGTTCCCCAAATTTTCCTTATTGGGAAAGTGGATATCATGATAAATGACTGAGTCATCAAGTCAATTCTCACATGGAGGCTTGCACAGAGCTTACAGTCTTAGGAAAATTATTTCAGCTTTAAAGAAACAAGAGGAAATGGAGAGAGGATCAGAAACCTAAGCAAACCATGGAAACTAGAAATATGAGAATGGGAACATGTATGTGCCCACCACCCCAAATAGTGTGTTGGAATCTCCAGTTTCTTAGAGCATGTGATTTAATAGGGAAGTTGCTGAAAGAGTTGACTGGAATTCCCAATTCATGGCTCAGATGGGCATAAATTAAGACTATGCTGTGGCAAACCACAATTAGAGTATATATCTAAAATTAAAAATCTTTAATTATTAAAATGATTTGATAATGAATTTTGGCACACAGTATATCACTTCCCTTCTTAAAAGTGCTTGTCAGCAGAGTGGAATTGTGTTCAACATCAACAACCACTAACCCAAATGGAAGAAGAGACAGCCACAAAAACACCCCTCTAGAGACCTGTGCTGGGGAAACAATCAAGAGTGAGTTCTTTCCAATAATTGCTTTTTTATTATCTTCGCCACTTATTCAACTAGATATGAATTCTGAGGTCCATGGCAGTTCTGTAGGGCTTCTTGGAGCTGTATCAATCTAGGTATCACAGTGAAAGATGAGTGGTTTTGGTTAATTATCAGACTCTTCAATCCTGTGTGCAAACATCTGTTTCTATTGATTTGTTTAAAGCATTTTAAAATTTGTTTCCTCTTTTTAAAAAACGAATAATTGAATAACATACACCAAACAAATTCTTGATAAAATTTTGCAAACTGAAATCACTGCAACTGGCATCCTGATTAGGAAACACATTAGAACAACTCCCAGGCTACACTGTGTTGCCATTTACTTTATAACCTCAAAATTAATCCTTCCCATAATCTTATGAGCACAGATTCATTATGTTGACTAAATAATGAATTTGCAAATATATGCTCTTTTGCTTTTGGCTATCATTGTTTCACGTATCTGTGCAATCCATTCCAGTTTTTTTTTTTTTTTTTTTTTTTTTTTATTATGGGTAAAAATAAAAATTCTCACAATACATACAAACATTTGCAAAATGATATATAAATATATATGCATATATGTGTATTTGCTTACAAAAATGTTATATATATATACATATATTTTAAGAGGTGCTTAGATTACCCAAAATATTACACGGAACCCACTGGGATTCCCATGTTGCCCACCTCCCACACCTCCCACCACATCCCACACAAACATCTCCCACAGTGTGGCCCACCACCCTCAATGAACTTACACATCCTGGAGCCTTGCCACCAACCATAGACCACAGTTCACACTGCAGACCACACTCTCTCCCACTCAGTTCTGAGTGGTGTGTGCTGATTTAAAATGGCCTACATCCATTGCCACAAGAGTACTCAGGACAAACTCCACCTCCCGAAGAAGCCCCTGTATTTCAAATGCTCATCCCCTCCCTACCCAAAAAATGTCAAGTGGCCACAGGCTCCACCTCATTGTTATAATTTCTTGCATTGCTAGAATCACCATATGTGAGCAAGAGAATACCATCAAGTCCGCTCTAGTCCATAGTTCTTCCCCCAAACCAGAGGCGACTGGGATGGTGATGTCCACTCCAACTCCAAGTGAGAGAGGGCTTATATCCCATGGATATGGTGGGTGGGATGATCCTGCCTGCAGATGCAGGCCCTCTCCATTCCCTGGGATGGCCATTTCCCATCCAAGTCACCTGGT
>JAKSZT010013215.1:125617-161552 GCA_026826555.1 Tolypeutes matacus | reverse complement strand
TTTTTTTTTTTTTTTTTTTTTTTTTTAGCCAAATGCAGGACCCAAAATAATTCCTCTTCTAGACCAACCCCCTTATGGAAGGGACCCTAGCTGGGCCCGTGGAAATTAATCAAGCACGTCCCACTTTCCGGACTCCCCAGGTTAGCTGAAGCTCTGATGTTAGTCAGTGAGGAGTGCTAAAGACAGGCAATTCCACCCCTTCTGACACCGAGCTCCAGCGTCACCGGGCTGCTCAGTAAATCAGTTTGAGTGCAGATTCGCGTCTGCTCTCAGCCTGGTGCTGCTTCAGTTCGGCTTATCTGCTCCCCAAAGCCACGGGGCGGTGCAGGCAGCCAGATCAATGTCTAAAAATATAAAATACCCTTCCCTGTCTTCCAACCGAACCCTCCCTTCTTTGGGAAGTGTCCTTTCCTCCTGGCTCCGCAGCAGCCCGGGTCTTATCCCTGGGTGGCTAGGGAAATCAGCTCTGTTCCCTGACCAAAATCCCCCCTCTGGTTCACCGGGTGCTGACTAGCTCGTTTGCTCTGTTCACACAAGGTCCAAGGGGCGCCAGGCAGCCAGCTCCCCAGAAAATAAAACTTTTTCGCCCCGCCCGCGACTCCAGATGGCCATTTTATTTTTTTTTCCCTAACCGCGGGGCTCAGCCACCTGTGCCAACCTCCACCAGCAGCCTCAAAACTCACGAATCTCCACCGTTCAGTCCATGCCGCCGATCCGCGCAGATAGATGTCCCAAGCTTCTCACTCCACACTTGCACAGCACAGACCCCCGGGCAGGACCCCGTCCACAATCCGCCTTGCTCTGGGAGCTTGCAGTGTGCGCCCTCCTACACCAACGCCATCTTGCCGCCCTCCAATCCATTCCAGTTTTTTATAGATTTGTGGACTATACATTCACATTATGAAAGAACATCCCTCTTATTTATCCATTCTACTGTTAGGCATATGTGAATAGTATAGGTTTTAGCAATTACAAATAATGCTGTTATGAATATTCTTGTCCATGCATTTGGAGACAGTATGGGAGAATTTCTGATGGACATGACCCAGGAGTCACAAACATGACTATGTTTATCATTAATATAAACTGCCAAAACATTTGCACAGGGATTGTCCCAATGAAAGCACTACCAATTCATATGAGAGTTCCAACATTAAGTCAAACTCCTTTTAACAGAATTTCAGCTGCTCATGTTAACAGAAAGATGGAAGAGTTTTAAAGTAAAACAATTTCACAATGTCATATATCATCTCAAAATAACTAGAAAAGCAGTTGCTCTTAGAATACCAATGGAACAGTCGCTTTCAGTGTCTATCATCACTATGAACTTTTCAATGGGTTCATTCCTTCAAGGTTTCAATGCATTTATTGTGTAGGTCTCTGACTGTGGTCTTCCAGGTGGAAAGTAGAAACCACCCTTAGTGTTGTTGCTGCACATCATCATGATTTGACTGATCCCTGCAAAATGTGGCTTATTGAACAGAAAAAAGTCCAAGTCATCTAAATAGCAGCCATGATAGGATCCCTCAACTGGGAAGAGCACATCTGTTTCCTGAGCATCATAGTGGAGTTTGTTGGTGAATGAGGGGCCAGGGGCACCCTGAAGAACCAACTGTTTCATCAACTCCCAATACCATGAACACTATGGCCCATTATGAAAAGTTCATGACACTTAAAGAAAGATCATGCATTCTGAGAGGACACCCTTCATCCATGTGGTAAAGTATATTTATCATTGAATATCTGCTAGCAACCCTGTTATTTAAACTTATAACCTCACATGAGAAGGGGAAACAGTTTTTGTTTTTCTAACCCCCAGTATGCTTCAATACTTCCCACTGCAGTTACATGCAGAAGAAATGTCCCAAATGATAAAGGAGAACCTCAAACCAAATCTGAAAACTTCCTCTGTGACATGGATGAGATGTGGAGCTTTCTGAAGTTGAATGACACACACAAAAACGGCTGCAATACTGGTTTTAGTGTGGCCAACAGAGAAAATGATGAGTCTTCCTTTTTACTACTCTGTGGCACTCCTTATTACAGTACCCACCACCCATTCACAGGTTTATGAGTAAAGAGAAGAAATCACCCAGAGTCTAGTTTTTGCTATGTGGCCAATGTTCTTTGTGCTATTTAAAAGATTAATATAAATTATAGATTAAAAATTCAAATTTTCTTCAGGTCAATTAATTCTTAATGACAAATTTCACAGCTGTTGTTTGTGGGAAAATTGAACCCCAGAGAAAGGTCCCCAACAGCCAAATACATATTGTGAATTGTGGTAATGTGCCATTTTGCCCAGTCAGGTGGCTCAATTTTGTCATGGATCACCTTAAATCACCTTTGGAGATTACTAATGCAAATTCATAGGATCACTACCAGTTGATGTAATTTCAGCTTACATGATGTTTGCATTAGTCAGGATTCTCTTGGGAAACAGAATCAATAGGAGATATCTGTCAATAATACGAGATTTTATGAGTCTTTCAAGTGACTGTGGGGATGTACAAGTCCAGGTTCTGCAGGCAGGCTGCAAACCAGGGGCTCCAATGAAAGTCTGATGAAAGGTCCTTGATGGGTTTCTGGGAGAAGTTGGCTGTCCAATGACGAGCTGGGAAATTCTCTCTGAATGTTGAAACCACTTCCCCTTTTAAAGCATTCAACTGATTGGATAAAAGCATCACCCACTGATGATGTAATCTCTCTGATTGATGCAGATGTAATCAGCCATCCATGCAGTAAACTCACTGGTGATCAAAGTCCATAAATACTCTTGTATTACAATTATCCCAGTGCTTGCTGGGCCAAACACCTGGACACAATTACCTGGCTGAGTTGACACATTAGCCTAACCATCACAGTCCACCCCTTGCAACTCAGCAACCATACACATTACCCCAAACCATACTTAGTCTCTAAGTAAAAACAAAAACAGACAAGCATACCTATATATTTCTGCCTAACAATGTTCAACTCCCCTGTGTACAGCTGGAAATGCTTTAATTCCCCACAGAATAGGGTGCAAGTCCTTCGGTAATATCCACTCTTAAACTTGACATCCTTAAATATTATGATATGAAATTAATACAACTTTTCATATGATAGGGGAGAAGATTGGGGAAGAAAACAAAGAAATTTGTTTTGTATACATATACAATCATATTCATAATGAGACAAGGAAGAAGGATTCATGACTATTACAGTCCTCATTTCTGTAATTGCTCACATGGTCAAAGTTCATATTTATCACTAGCTTCTTCCACTACCCATTCCATGTTCCCATTGCCTTCAGGAAGAACTTCAGCAGGCTGTGGTTCTTTGCCTGGTGAGGTGACACAAACTTTCATTCCCAAAGATTCTGGGCTATTGTTAGTCCTGCTTGAATTGGTTTGTTGCAATTTTCCATTGACTTTAATCACAGGGCATTGCAGTTCTAGGAGACACCCTAAAGGATCTCCTGCATTCCAGGCAAACTCTTCTTTACCCCCATTATGTAGATGTAGTCCTATTTCTCCTTTTTTTTTTTTTTTTGAAACTTACTTTATTTTCAATTATATAATACTTTCACATGATTCTTTGTCCCCATTGCCTAGTTTCCATCCCATCCCATCCCACAGACAACCACTCTTTTGTTTATGTCTCTTCCCCGAGTTCTTTAAGCAAATAAAGCTAATACCAATTTGGATTATTAATTTCCTTTTTTTTTTTTTTTTTTTAAGCAAGAGGAGTAGCCAGTTACACACTTTCTTCTGCACCTTGATTTTTTTTTTCCCCTGAATATATCTGGGAGATCGTTCTCTGTCAGCAGCATCCTTACTTTTTAAAAACAGTTACATAGCATTCCATTGTGTGATGCACCATAAGTTAACCAGTCCCCTTTTTATATGCTTGTCCTTTCCAATATTTTGCTTTTACTGACAATGTTACGTTAAATAACTTGGGACATACATCATTTCACACATATACAAGTAAATCTTGTAGAATATACATATCTTAAAAGTGGAATTGCTGGATCAAAAGGTATATGCATTTACACTTTCGATAGTTACTGTCAAGTTGTCCTCCATAGAGTTTTTGTGCCAATTTACACTCCCAGGACAAATCTGTTTTAAAGCATTTCCTGCATTTTGTCAGATAAGTCAGTAGTAGGTGGGTGTGGATAGGTGATGCTTCAGTTAATGTCCTCTCTTCCTTTCCAGCCTCACAGCCCAAGGAGCGCCCTCGATCAGCAGTCCTCCTGGCTGATGAAAGCTCTGCTGCCCCGATGTTTGCTAATAGACGGTCCCAGCAGAGTGTCTCACTTTCCAAAAGTGTCTCCATACAGAACATTGCTGGGTAAGTGAGCACTTAAAGATAGCACAGCTGACAACTGATCAACAAGTTCATGAGCATATCATTTGACAAAAAGATCTTTTTCTTTTTAAATGTGTAAAATAATGGGTTGGTGCATAAATTGTGTAGGGTATGGGGTATGGGGGTTGCATTTTTGGTGCATTGCTGTGCTGCCATTTTGCAATAGTGGACACTCCCAAACGTTGGGCCACATTGCCCTAGGCTTTTACCATGTTCAGCCCCACTTTTTTTTTTGAGGCTGGGGATTGACCCTGGGACCTCGTATATAGGAAGCCAGTGTTGAGCCACATAGGATTCTCTGAGTTGGTTTTATTGTTTGTTTTGCTTGTTTTGTTTTTGTTTTTGTTTTTGGAGGTATCGGGAACCGAATCTGGGACCTCCCATGTGGGAGGCAGGCGCCCAACTGTTTGAGCCACATCCACTCCCAGGCCCGCTTTTGAAGAACACGAGTTCTAAAACAATTTTTTTAGATCCAAATAAGTAGTAGGAATAAGAAAAATGACTTAATTTTGAACTTTTGGTTGCAATCACTTGTTTCCAAATGTCACACTTTTTTTTTTATTATTGTTCAGAAGACCCCATTGTTTTATTCCTTTTTAAAAATCTGTTTTCTGTTCTTGTCTCAAGTCTGTCAAGGGAGAGGAAAATGGGCCTTTACTGTCAGGTTCCCACTCATTAATTTGCCACTGAATACCTTCTGTGATCCCCTACAAAATTTGCTGTGGTCTGCTGACTGTTCAGGCCTTGGCTTGTCAGGTGGTTAGCACCAGGCTGATTATGATGTTTCTGGTAGCTGCTTTGGGTAGGATGCTGCCTCCCCATCAAGTAAATAAGTCATCTCAAATATAGGCCTCAGAACATCTCTTACATCTCTCTTCACCTAGGTTGGAGGAAAATTCTTAACTGGAGGATGCAAAATATCCTTTAGAATTTATTTCCTAACCCCTGTGCTGGCTAGTGTTTTCTCCTCCTTTAAAAAAAAAAAAAAAGGTATTTTTCTTTTGTCTGTCTTTGTATTTTCATCATCTCCACTTCTTTTCAAAGTTGTAATGTTATCAAAGTTTTTTTGCATTGTGACTTTTAAGAGTTGGTCTTTAAATAAAAATGTAAACTTTTAAATGACTTTTGCTTGCTTTTGTGGCATACAGCAAACATTTATTGGGTGCCTACTGTACTAGCTACTGAGTTGGGGTTGAGAAAGCCCAAAGCATGCAATTAATTATAAATGCTTGGTCTATAGTTGTTTAAGGTACAACAAAAAAGTAGTGGTTAGGCAGTGAGTTTCAGAGATTTCTTACATGATGTGTGCATGGTTTGAAGGAAAAGAGTTCTTCTTGCTACCTACCATTAAAAAAAATTCCTGAGGCTCAGAAAGTGTAGAATTTGAGATTATAATGATGCAAATGTTTCTTGCCCTTGTTAATAGTTTTGTAAATTGGCATGTATCTGACATAAGCAATTTTGTCTTCAGTCATTTAGTATTTAGAGCCAGCTGTCATTTTAGAGTTTATTTTTCAAATACTCGTTTACGAAAGTAAACCATAGCTCCCAAGAATGTATTTGACAGTATGTGCTTCTTTTTTGTCCCCAGAGTTGGCAATGATGAGCACATGTCAAACACCTGGAAATTCCTATCTCATTCAACAGATTCGCTAAATAAAATCAGCAAGGTCAATGAGTCAACAGAATCACTTACTGATGAGGGTAAGAGGAGATGGCCTCTATTTTATGCATCTGTAGGATTATGTGTGCCATTACCTAGAATAAAAGGACATGTGGAATAATAATGCCTACCTCTTCCTCACTCTTAATTCTGAAGATCTCTTAAATTGTAAAGCATCAAATGGTTTATAATGAACTGCTAATCAGATTTATCCTTTTGTTAGGTAACAGTCCATTTAATAATGTCATTGATTTTAATGTGGACATACCCTGTAGTACAAATGCTAGATTTTTGTACACATTCGGATCTAGCTCTCCAGACACTATGATAAGATTCTGATATTGATTTCTGATATTTTGAGGAGTAGGTACAGACATGAATGAAGGACAACTAATGGGAGACTTTGAGATTGATTCCAAACAGCTAGAAGCAGAGTCCTGGAGCCGGATAGTGGACAGCAAGTTTCTGCTCTTTGAGCAGCAGATGGTGGAAAAGCTGTTCCCCTGTTTGGATGAGCTCATCAGCATCCATAGCTAGTTCTTTCAGAGGATCCTGGAATTACCCGCAGTGATCTCCCTCGGCACCTTCCCGTGGCTTCCAGGACAGAAAGCTTTTAAGTTCTTCTGCCCTTGTGGTTTAGGCAGGTGGTCAGAGCACAATGGGTCCAAAAGAGCAGGGAAAACAATCCCACCATGGCTGGTCCCCTGAAAAGGCCAACTGCTCAGCAGCACCACACCTCTTACTTCCTCCTATTTCTCCTTGATAGTATCAATCACCTCAGGCAGTAGAGTGATTACTTTCTTTGCTTGTTGATTCACAGGTAAGAGGAGCCAAAGTGGACAGGTGGCAGTCTTAACTTCCAGTTCAATGGAATCATTGTTGTGTTCCCTGGTGGCAGCACTCCTCCTTTTGGGACTAAAACCTGTAGACCAGCAGAGCTTAAAGTAGTAGGGACAGGAAGCAAAAATTTTCCTAGTGGGTCATGAGGGGTAATAGTGAGTGTTGCTACTCACATTTTCCACCCCTTGATTCCTGGACCCATGAATCCTGGTTATGGGAGAAACAGCACCATAGAGAGGATGCTGATTCAGAGCATACATAGATTGCTTGAGAACATTGCCCCAGCCCTTCAAGGTATTGCCACCTAGTTGGAGCTGTAATTGAGTGTTCAAAAGGCCACTCCATCATTGTATTAATCCAGCTGCTTCAGGGTGATGGGGAACATGGTAAGACCAAATTTCCAAATTCCCACAAATCATTTACTGTGAAATGGGTTCCTTGATCAGAAGCAATGCTGTGTGGAATGCCATGGCAGTAGCTAAGACATTCTGTAAGACTATGGATGGTAGTTTTGGAAGAAGCTGGAGGAAATAAAAACCCATAGCCAGAGTATGTGTCTATTCCAGTTAAAACAAATCGCTGCCTCTTCCATGGTGGAAGTGGCCCAATGTAGTCAACCTGCCACCATGTAGGAGGCTGGTCACCTTGAGGAATTATGCCATATCAGAGGCTGAGTGTGGGTCTTTGTTGCTGGCAGATTGGGCATTCAGCAGTGGCTGTAGCCAAGTCAGTCTTGGTGAGGAAAAGTCCATGTTGCTGAGCCCATGCATATTCTCCATCCTTACCTCAATGGTCACTTTGTTCATGGGCACATTGGGCAATGACAGGAGTGGCTGGGGAAAGAGGCTGAGCATTAGCCACAGAACGGGTCATCTTATCCACTGATTATTAAACTCTTTCTCTGCTGAAGTCACCGTCTGGTGAGCATTCACATGGGACAAAAATATGGTCATGTTTTTTGCCCTCTCAGAAAGGGGTCATGCAAATGCCTTAGCAATAAAACTAGAGTGTTTGCTACTTCTTGCTCAGTAGGTCCTATCTACATATCATCAATATAATGGACCAGTATGATGTCTCATGGGAGGGAGAGATGATCAAGATCCCTGCAGACAATATTAGGACATAGAGCTGGAGAGTTGATATACCCCTGAGGCAGGAAAATGAAAGTATACTGCTGGCACTGCCAGCAAAAAGCAAACTGTTTCTGGTGATCCTTACAATTGGCAATTGAGAGAAAAGCATTTGCCAGATCCACAGCTGCATACCAGGTAGCAGGGGAAGTGTTGATTTGCTCAAGCAATGATACCACATCTGGGATAACAGCTGCAATTGGAGTCACCACCTGGTTAATTTTACGATAATTTGCTGTTATCCTCCAAGATCCATCTGTTTTCTGCACAGGCCATATAAGAGAGTTGAATGAGGATGTGGTGGGAATCACCAACCTTGCATTCTTCAAATCCTTGATGGTGGCACTAATCTCTGCAATCCCTCCAGGAATCTGGTTTTGCTTTTGATTTACTATTTTGCTAGGCAGGGGAAGTTCTAGAGGCTTCCACTTGGCCTTTCTAACCATAATAGCCCTCAATCCATAAATCAAGGATTCAGTGTGGGGATTCTGACAGGTACTGAGTATGTCTATTCTTATTATGCATTCTAGAACTGGGGAAATAACCACAGAATGGATCTAGGGACACACTGGACCCACTGTGAGATGGACCTGAGCTAAAACTCCATCTATTGCCTGACCTCTATAAGCCCCTACTCCAACTGGTGGGCCACAGTGATGTTTTGGGTCTCCTGGAATTAGTGTGACTTCTGATCCAGTGTCTAATAATCCCCAAAATGTCTGGTCATTTCCTTTTCCCCAATGCACAGTTACTCTGGCAAAAGGCTGTGTAGGTCTTCCTGGCGAAAGGTGGAGGAAGATGAACAGTATAAATTTTTGGCAGTTTAACAGGTTCCTTCCCCAAGGGGACATGGCCTTCTCCTCATTCAAGGGACTCTGGGTCTGTAAACTGTCTCAAGTCTGGGAATTGATTAAAGGGCCGTGATTCTCTGTATCTGTAATTTGAGAGTTTTGTTCACTCGACCTAGAACTCTTCTGCATATACAGATCCAGAAGAAATTTAGTAGACTGCCCATGTATTTCACTTTTAGGTACCCCATGATCTATTAGCCAATGCCATAACTCCACGCAAGGCAAACTATTCTGTGTGCTGCTTTGATTCTGTCTTTCAGTGCAGTAGCCACACCCACCTTGCCTTTGGCGAATGGATTAACTGCCTATACATGACTTTTACCGGACTGAGATCTGATCAACCCCATAATGTTTAAGGATTCCAATTCCATTACTGCCCTTCTTACAGTACTATCTGGATTGCAGAGAAAAGCAGCCACAGAAATCTTCAGAGAAGATAGTCAGTCTTACAAATTTATTCCTCAGAGTCTTGGTTAAAGGTGTGTCCTCTGAACATTCCTGGGGTGGTGAGCAGGTCTCAAATAGTAAATCCATTCTAGTATTCCAATCTCTCTAAGCCTTTGAATCCCCTCATCTACTGTATACCAGGGCAAATCGGGCAACTCAACATCAGACATGCTAGGCTATTGTTTGGTCCATGCTTCATTAAGCCACCCAAACAAACTGTTAGAGCCCTTTCTAACCCCTCGAGCTACAGCGTTGAATCCAGAATTTCTGCTTAGTGGGCCCATATCAATAAATTCAAAAAAAGCAAAATGTGGTACATACATACAATGGAATATTACTCAGCTGTAAGAAGGAACAAAGTGCTAACACATGGAATAACATGGATGAATCTTGAAGACCTTATGTTGAGTGAAGCAAGCCAGGCACTAAAGGATGAACAGTATATGACCTCACTGATCTGAACTGAGGAAAGTGAGCAGTCTCTGAGAAACATTGTCTGAAAGATAGGTTAACAAAGGAGAGTAAGAGAAGAGCAGGCTTTGAGCCATCACCCATATGGACATAATCTATGGTAAAGGGATAGAGTGTGGTTGCATGTTGGGGGATGGGGCAGATGAGTGTGGTGTTCCAGGGTTTGGTGGTGCAGCACTGGGGGGTGGGTGGATTAGGAAGGGCTGGTTCAGATTCTAATGGGTTGTTTGGTGGTCATGGGGAAGGTTTTTCATTACCTTACAGTAATGGACACAGGACATGGTAAATATCATCAAAATTATTAAACGGTATCATCTAAAATAAAATAAAATAAAATAAATTCAGCCTGATCCAACTTCATATTCCTTCCACCATTATCCCATACCCTTAGTATCCATTCCCACACATATTCCCCTGATTTCTGTCTATATAAGTTGGAAAAGTCATGTACTTCTTTCAGAGCATACCATACTTGCTCATGGGTCACACTTTGTATTTCACCATTGGGGGCTGGTTGTGATTTTAGTCTAGTAATGGGTCTCCAAGACAAGAGGGGTGGGGGATGTGGGTAAGGAGAAGGATTAGAGATGTAGGCTACTGACCTCAGGCCATTCCTTTGCATTTTCTTCTGGTGAGACAGAATTAATCTCTTCAGGCAGGGGTGGGAAGACAGATTCTTCAGGGCAGAGTGGAAGTTGAGCAGTGCATACTGGAGTTAGGATGATACCTGCCTCAGGGCTGGGAGGAGGTCCAACTCCCTGGGGCAGACCAGAGGCTGTACAGTGCAGGCTCCTATTTGGCTGGTACCCATCTCAGGGTTGAAAGGAGGACCGGACTTCCTGGGACAGGCTGGAGGCTGGATGATACAACTTTGATGAGGTGTGATCTCCACTGGGCAGGCAATCACAGGTTTATCTGGTAAAGTTTCAGCATAATTTAGGGTTCCAATGTCCCCACCAATATTATCATCATCCCATATGTCTCCATCGCAATCCTCGGGGTTCCACTCCTTTCCAATCAATGCCTTCACTTTAATTGCAGAAAGCCTGCAAGGTTGAGATTTTAGTTTCCTCTGTAATTCTGCTACTTGTACAATGAGAGTCTGGGTTGGATTCTCTGATATCTCAAGTCTGTGGCTACAGGAGACAAGATTTTCTTTCAAGGCACACGTAGAAACTTGCATATCATTCATGCGGCATTTAAGTTTCAAATTTGAAGACTTTAGCTCATCTCTTTCATTTATAACAGTATCCAGATTATCTAGGAGGAGCCAGCCTATACTTTTTGACTCCACAAAGTTCTGTTAAGGTGTTGAAAACACTCTCACCCAGATCCTTGCTTCTTATAAGCATGGAAGTAGGGGAATCCAGTGAAGCTATTTTGCATATCTCTATTGCCAGCTCACACCATGGACTGTTAGCAACCTCTTCATTATTGGAAAGGGAGTCATTAGTACCCCTGAGTCCAATTAGAGAGCCAATTACAAAACTCGCAGAACCACCTCAGACATCCCATGTTTAAGACTCTGTTCCTCAAGAACCACTCCCAGTACCAAGCTGTATTAGTCAGGGTTCTCTCGGAAACAGAATCAACAGGCGATATCTGTCAATAATATGAGATTTTAAGAGTCTCTCACGTGACCATGGAGATGCACTAGTCCAGGTTCCACAGGCAGGCTGCAAGCCAGGGGCTCCAATGAAAGTCTGATGAAAGTTCCTTCATGAGTTTCTGGGAGAAGTTGCCTGTCCAATGACGAGATGGGAAATTCTCTCAGAATGTTGAAATCACTTCCCCTTTAAGGCAATCAAATGATTGGATAAAAGCATCACTCATTGATGATGTAATCTCCCTGATTGATGCAGATGTAATCAGCCATCCACACAGTAAACTCACTTGTGATTGAAGTCCATAAATGCTCTTGTATTACAATTAACCCAGTGCTTGCTGAAACAAACACCTGGACACAATTACCCGGCCAGGTTGACACATTAGTCTAACCATCACAGTATGTATATACCAGAGTTTGCTTATCCATTCATCTGTTGTGTTGTTTCTAACTTTTGGCAATAGTAAATAATGCTGCTATGAACACTGGTGTGCATGTATCTTTTTGTGTCCCTGCTTTCAATTTTTCTGGATATATACCCAGTATTGGGATTCCTGGATCATATGACAGTTCTAGAGTTACCTTTCTGAGGATCCACTAGACTGTCCTCCACAATGTTTGCACAATTCTGCATTCCCACCAGCAGTGGATAAGGGTTCCCCTTCTTCCACATCCTCTCCAACACTTGCAATCCTCAGTTTTTTAATATTATAAAGTCTAATGGGTGTAAGATGATATCTCATTATAGTTTTGATTTGCATTTCATTAATAGCTAGTGATGTTGAGCATCTTTTCATATGCTTTTTAGCCATTTATATTTATTCTTTGGAGAAATGTTTTTTCAAATCACTTGACCATTTTTTAAATGGGTAGTTTGTCTTTTTATTTTCAAGATGTAGGATTTCTTAATATAAGCTGGATATTAGACACCTATCAGATTCATGGTTACCAAATATTTTCTCCTGTTGAGTAGGCTGCCTTTTCGTTTTCTTGACAAACTCCATTGAGGTACAATTTTTTTTTATTTTGAGGAGGTCCCATTTATCTGTTTTTTCTTCCATTGCTCGTGTTTTGAGTGTAAATTTCATGAAGCCATTTCCTACTAAAGGACCTTGTAGAAGCTTCCCTACAATATCTTCCAAGATTTTTATGGTCTTGGTTCTTATATTTAGATCTTTGATCCATCTTGAGTTACTTTTTGTATAATATATGAGATAGTGTTCCTTCTTCAATCTTTTGGATATGGATATCCAGTTCTCCAAGCACCATTTATTGAAGGGGCCACTCTCTCCCAGTAGAGTAGGCTTGGTGCCCTTGTCAAATATCCATTGATTGTATGTGCAAGAATCTATATGATAACTCTCAATTCAGATCCATTGGTCAATATGTCTATCCTTGTGCTAGTACCATGCAATTTTGGTGTTGTTTTTTTTTTCCTTTTTTTATTTTTCATTTTTTTTGTTTTTTGTTTTTTCCTTTACCTTGCAGTTTCGATCATTGTAGCTTTGTAGTATGTTTTAAAGTCAGGTAGTCTGATTCCTCTGATATCATTTTTCTTTTTCAATGCCTGGGGTTATTCAAGGACCTTGCCCTTCCAAATAAATTTCATGGTAGCTTTTTCAAATTCCGTAAAAAATGCTGTGGTAATTTTTAATTGGATTTTGTTAAATTTGTAAATTAATTTGCATAGAATAGACATCTAAATGATGTTTAGTCTTCCTATCCATGAACAAGGAATATTCTTCCAATTATTTAGGGCTTCTTTGAATTTTTTTAACAGTGTTGTGTAATTTTCTTCATATAAATCATTTACATCTTTAGTTAAGTTTATTCCTAGGTATTTTATTCTTTTATTTGCTATTGTAAATGGGATTTTTTTCTTGATTTCCTCCTCAGACTGCTCATTATTGGTATAGAGAAATGATACTGGTTTTTGCACATTGATCTTACAACTTGACACTTTCCTGAGCTCATTTCTAAGCTCTAGAAGCTTTGTTGTAGATTTCTCAGGGCTTTTGAAGTATAGAATCATGTTATCTGCAAATAGTGAAATTTTTGCTTCTTCCTTTCCAAGTTAGATGCATTTTATATCATTTACTTGTCTAAGTGTTCAAGCAAGTACTTCTAACACAATGTTAAATAAGAGCAGTGACAATGGGCATCCTTGCCTTGTTCCAAATCTTAGAGGGAGAGTTGTTAGGATTTCACCATATAGTATGATGTTAGTTGTGGGTTTTTCATATATACCCTTTATCATGCTGAGGAAATTTCCTTCTATTCCTATTTTTTGAACTGTTTTTATCAGGAAAGCTGTGCTGTATTTTCTTGAATGCTTTTTCTGCATCAAAAGAGATAATCATGTGCTTTTTTTCTTTTGATCTGTTTAAGTGGTGTATTACATTGTTTGATCCTCTTACATTGAACAATCCTTGTATTTTAGGGATGAAACCCACTTGGTCATAGTATAGAATTCATTTGATGTGTTGTTGAATATGATTAGCATGTATTTTGTTGAGGATTTTAACATCTAGGCTCATTAACTTATTGGTCTATAATTTTCCTCTCTCATGGCATCTTTGGCTCTGGTATTAAGGTGATGTTGGCATCATAGAATGAATTAGGCAATGTCCCTCCACTTCTATATTTTGGAAGAGTTTATACAGGATTGGTGTAAGTTCCTTCCAGAATTTTGGTACAATTCACCTGTGAAGCCATCTGTTTCTGGGCTCTTCTTAATTGGGAGATTTTTGATGACTAACTCAATCTTGTTACTTGTGATTGGTCTGTTGAGTTTGTCAGTTGCTTCTCTTTTTTTGCATTACATGTCTATATTTTTATTTTTATAGCTTTTTTTCCTTTATTTTTAAAGGCACCTTAGATTACATAAATGTTATGTCAAAAATTTAGTGGAATCCTCTATATCGTACCCCCTACCTTTCTTTTGCCAATGTTTGTTGCTTGTGTGTTTCTAGGAATTTGTACATTTTCTCGAAGATCTCCATCTTGTTGGCATATAATTTTTCAAAGTATCCTCTTATGATACTCTTTATTTCTGTGGAGTCAGTGGTTGTGTCCCCTTCATCAATTCTTATTTTATGTTTTCGCCTCTTCTTTCATTTTTCGTTTGTTAGAATAGCTAAGAGTTTGTCAATTTTATAAATCTTCTCAAAGAACCAGCTTTTGGTTTTATTTTTCTAGTGCTTTCTTATTTTCATTTTATGAAGGTCGGTTCTAATCTTTGTTATTTCCTTCTTTCTACTATCTTTGGAGTTACTTTATTGTTCTTTTTCTAATTCCTTCAGGTGTGCAGTTAGGTCTTTGATTTTAGCTCTTTTTTCTTTTTTAATATAGGCATTTATGGTTATGAATCTCCCTCACAGTACAGCTTTTGCTGCATCCCATAGGTTTTGATATGTTATTTTGTCATTTTCATTCAATTCAAGGTAGTTAATGATTTTTTTTTATTGTTGTTGCAATTTCCTCTTTTTCCCACTGATTGTCTAAAGTGTGTTGTTTAACTTTCATATCTTTGTGCCTGATCTGCTTCTCTGCCCCTTACTGACTTCTACCTTCATTCCATTGTGGTCAAAGAAATTAGTTTGTAAAATTTCATTCTTTCTGAATTCATTGAGAGATGTTCTGTGGTCTAGCATATGGTCTATCCTGGAGAATGATCCACGTACTCTTGAGAAGAATGTATATCCCACTGTACTTGTATGTAATGTTCTGTGTATGTCTATTAGGACCAGATGCTCTAATGTATTATTTGAGATCTTTGTTTATTTATTCTATGTCTTGATAGTCTGTCTAATGGTGATAATGTTGTATTAAAGTCTCACAGTATAATTGTAGAAGCATCTATTCCTCCACTTAGTTTATTCAATGTTTGCCTCATGAATTTTGAGGAGCCTTGGTTAGGTGCATATATGTTTATGTTTGCTCTGTCTTCTATTTTTATATAGTAGCCTTTCTTTTCTCTTACAATATTTTTGCATTTAAAGTCCATTTTGCCCAAAATGTAGTATAGCTACTCCCATCATTTGTTGGTTATTGTTAGATTGTTTTCCAACTATTTATTTTCCGCCTCCTTTTATCCCTGGGTCTAACATGGGTCTTTTGTTGAAAGCACATGAATGGGTCATATTTCCTTACCTATTCTGCCAATCTGTGTCTCTTGACTGGTGACTTTAATCCATTAACATTCAATGTCATTCCTGTGAAGGAATTACTTACATTAGCCATATTTTCTTTAGGTTTATTAATGCCATATTTTGTTATTTCCCTTTTTATCTTTTTAGTTGTTCTTACACTCTCCTCCAACTTTCTCTCCTATTTTTTTTTTCCTTTTGATCTGCAGAACTCCCTTTAGAATTTCTTCATGAGCAGGTTTCTTGCTAAACTCTCTCAATTTCTGTTTATCTGTGAATATTTTGAACTCTCCATCATTTTTGAATGCTAGCTTTATTGGATGGTGAATTTTTGTTTGGAATTTTTTTTTTCTTTTAGCACCTTAACTATGTCATACAACTGCCTTCTTGCCAACATGGTTTCAGTTGAGAAATCAGCCCTTAATCTATCAAGTTTCCCTTATATATGATGGTCTCATTTCTCTTGCTGCTTTCAGTTTTCTCTCTTTGCCTTGAGCTATGGATAATTTGATAAGTATATGTCTTGGGTAGGTCTATTAGGATTATAGAGTTTGAGGTATGCTGCACTTCCTGTACATGTACATCCATGTCTCTCAAAACAGTTGTGAAATTTTCAGCCATTATTTCCTCCAACAGTCCTTCTGTCCCTTTGTCCTTCTCTTCTTCCTCTGGGATGCCTATAATGAGTATGCTTGTGCATTTTGTGTTGTCTTTCAAGTCCATAAGTCCTTGCTGGATTTTTCCTATTTTTTTAAATATATTTTTATCTATCTGTTCTACTATCTATTTGATTTAAGCTGCACAGTCTTCCACATTGCTGATTATTTCCTCTGCCTCTTCACATCTGCTTTATGTTCTTCCATAGTATTTTTGATTTCGTTCATTATGCCATTCATAACCATAATATCCATTATTGTTTTATGTATGTTCACAATTTCTTCAGTATGTTCTCCTACTGTTTTCTTAATATGCTTAATCTCTTCCTTCACTTCATTAAATTGGTTTGTGATGTTTGTTTTGACATCTCTGATTAGTTGTTCCATGTTCTGCATTTTTTAGTTTGTTCACTAGACTGAACCATGTTTTTCTGTTTCTTAGTATGGCTTGTAATTTTTTTGTGTGTCTAGGTATCTGTTTATCTAGATGGGTTTATTTGGTTGTCTAGCTTCTCTTTCAAGGTTTTATTTTGTTGTTGTTTGTGTGCATGTTGTAAGGTTTCACTTTGACACTTAATTTCTCTTATTCTATTTCCTTGTTATTGTCTATGTTCCCTTGAAAAAAATTTAGTACCAAAGAAAAGAAAAGAGATAAAAAGGGAAAAAGAAGAATAGCAATAATAATTTCAAAAAGTAGAAGAACAACTCTACAAAACTTAGGAAAATAAATAAACATGAATAAGAAATCATAAGAACTACAAAAGAATGAGGAAAAAAGTGGAATAGAAACAATGAAATGAGAAACAATCAAAAAATATATATTTAGAGAGAGAATAAATTAAAGGCCAGAATGATGAAAAGAAAGGAATAGGAAAAAGAAAGAGCAAAAATAAAAAGGAAAGAAAACAGAGGAAAAAAAGAGAGAAATAAAAATAAGAAAAACTATATCAAACAAAAGGAGGTGGAAAGAAAGAAAAACAAAAGAAAACAGAATATAGAAAAATGAAGGAAAGAAAAGAAATAATATAGGTAGAAAAATCAGTTTAAAAAGGGGGAAACAAAGAAAGGGGAAACAAGAAAAAAAAAAAAAAAACAGCAGCAACTAAAAAAAAAAAAATAAACAACCAAAGAAAAACAGCCTTCTATCATAGGCCCCTAAGGATCTTCTCAGGCTGCTGGTGTTCATCAATCAATCAATCACGCTGCAGCCTGTCCTCTGCAAATGATGCTCCAGTTTTTAGTGAGTAAAAATTTAAAAAGGAACCTTTAAAAAAAACCAGATTCAAGAAAACCTAAAACAAAAAGAATGTTTATATGTACCTTGTCATAAGGTATCAGCTGCATGCCTGAGAACCCTGTGGACCACTCCTCTAAGGGGAGCCAGGAATCAAACAAGAGACCTCATATATACAAGATGGGAATTCATCCACTCAGCTAAACAGTCTCCTTGGATTAATTAGCCTTCAGAAATCTATCTACCACCCTTTCCCCAGGCATTCCAGACCTCTACAGCTTACTAGAGTCCTACTGATTAGGTGCCAGTCCCTGCCCTCTCTCTAATGTAGTTGCTTTCTCTCCATGGGCAGCTGGGCATGACAACCTGCCTGAGAGGATCCCCTCTTCCCTATCCCTATCAGGTTGGGGTCCTTTCTGAGATTAAAAAGAGGCTCAGCTGGCCAAACTCACCACAAAGAAACCACTCTCCACCCTCCCTGGCCCTTCTCCTTCCCAAGGAATGCCTCCTTCCACTCTGTTGGTAGCAGTGCAAGGTTAGTTTTCCCTGTGGATGGGGTATATGTGCCATTTCCAGCCACAGGGGTGAGCAACGCATGGTTTTCCTTTGATTTCCTTATCTTTCCAGTACCCTCCTAGGTGACTCAGAGCATCTTCATGTTCCATATATATAGCCAAAGCAGTTCCTTTAGATAGGTCCCTGCCTTCTCTCTGCTTTTTTTTTTTTTTGTTTTTGTTTTGTTTTGTTTTTGTGAGAGGGTCTGACTCTGCCTACCTACATTGATTCCATTTTCCCAGAACCCCTATTTGCATCTTGCAGAACTCATTTCTGCTGCAGGATGGTTTCAAAATCTAGGAAAAGATTAGAATGGCTGAAGAAGAATGACAAGTGATATGAAATAAATTATTATGGTGGAATGGGGCCTGCTTTTGTCCTGGAATAACAATGTGTCCCTTTTTTTAAGTCATCCTACACTTGGTGTTTATACAGAGAAGTTTTCAGAGAGATATTTTCAACTTACTTGTGGGGAAAATGTATACTGTTCAGAATTCTGTGAAACCCTGCAGAGATAAAAATGCTACTCTAATCATATGCAATGGCCCCTGGCCACATTCTCTGAGTCTGGAAGTCATTCTGTCTTCATCCCAAATATATTGTGCTGCTGTATCAACAGTAATGAAGGAAATGCTAGTTGTGGATACTCCCTTCAGGAAGGGTCTTGAACAAGGGGCTCCCTCAATCATCAGAGCTCTTCCTGGTCCCCAGGAAATTCAAGTGGAGATGAATGGATTATGCTTAAGAATATAACTATGCTTCTCTCTTTGTCATCCTCCAATATTCTGGAAAAGATGCCATATTCATTCCTCAGGAATTTGCTCTTCCAGAAAGGGCTTCCTTTCTCTTCACACTGTCTTGCATACCTGCTGCTTCATGCCTGTCTATAAAACTTCTATTCAGTTGGCTTTCCCTTAATTTAAAATAGTTATTTCAAACATCTATCCTCACCACCTCCCCCATTTGTGATCCAGATTTCCCATGCTGAGCTGATAGATTTATCATAAAGTGCATTGAGAAAAGAGAGAAATTCAATCAGCAAGGAATTCTCTCAGCACTCTAACTTCAAACCTATCAATTACATATATCTGGACCCTGTAAATAGTCAGAAACTTGAGAGTGATTCCAAATCCCTCCCTCTCCCACTTATTATAATCAAAACCTATCATTTCAGTTCCAACTCTTATCACTCGATTGACTCCTCTGTATTTCCACCAACATCATCCTACTCCATACTACCATTCTCTCTGCTGCATGAAACACTCTATGAGCTGTTTCCCACTTCCATTCTTGCCCCATTCTGACTACTTAAATGAACAAGAACAGTCTTCATTTGATCTTTCAAATATAGTTCATTCAATAAATAAATGGATGCAACTATTACCACCTATACCTTCTTTATTTTTCTACATTTCATAACACATGGTTTGGTTCCACTGCTAATGACTACTAAGAAAATGTTTCCCTCATTTCCTGTGGACATCCATGGATTTATTATATGATAATCCCAATGTTGAAAACAATAACATAAGTTTTAACAAAAATGCTCATTATGAAAGAATGTTTTGCTCTGTGTAATGGATAAGGCTTAAATAATTTAAAGTGCATGTGGTTAATGGCATGAAATTCATATCCCTAACAGAAAGTAAGAATATATATTTTATTCAAATTAGTTTTGATGTGATTTCATATGGTGAGGTATTTTTTAATAGATAATGTCATGTTTCTAGCAATAATATGTAGCCCATTATCTATCTTGGGTTTTCATTTTGAAGACAGCATTGGGAAGAAAGGTGCAATACATAATTAAAGACCTAAACTTAGAAATGCAATATAGCCCTTTTCTCATTGGAGGAAAATAAACTTTAAAATAAGACTCCAAACCAGAAAAAAAAAAAAAAGTTGTTAAAAGTAATTACTTTGAAAATAGTTTTTATTTACTGAATGTCTGTAAACAAATCTTTTATCCATTATCAGCTTTGCTTTGCTTAACCAGAAAATTCTGAAATTGCCTTATCTTTCTTACAAAGCCCCATGAGCATTACATTAGGTCTGCAGTATAAAATACTTAGAAAAGTACACATTTTGAGCCCCTTTTAACAGTTACTTACAGCTTTTTCTTAAAACATTCTTCTTGAAAACTTTCTCTTCCTCTGGTGGTATACCTAAAAATAATAATACAAACAACATTTAAAGATGCTTGGTGATCTAATTCAGTCCCCTCCTCAAAACAAACAAACAAACAAACAAACAAACAAAAAACACATGTTCAGGTCTTCAACTCTTTTCCTATGGGCATGAATCCATTTTTAAAAAGATTCTTTTGAAAATATTATTAATCTGTGGCCAAATTGAATCAGGGTGGATTGTTTAAGTTTCCTAGGTTGTGTAAAAAAATAGCATGAAATGGGCCCTGTTAAACAACGGGAATTTATTCACTCATGTTGTGAGGCTGGGAAAATGTCCAAATCAAGACATCATAAAGGTGACGTTTCCTGGGACTGGCTACTGTCAAACTTTGGTCCTTAGTGTGTCACATGGCAAGACACATTATGGCATCTCCTGGTCTCTCTGACATCTTAAAGATTCCATTGATGATCAGCTTCTTGCTTCCTACGTCTCTCTCTCTGAATTTCATTCTACTTATTAAGGATACCATTCATAGGGTTAAGACACTTCCTGGTTGTGCTGAGCCGCACCTTAACTGAAGTAGCCTCATCAAAAGTCCTGCTTACAAAGTGTTCACACCCACAGGAATGGATTAGATTTAAGAACATAATTTTTCTGGGTTTGGTACAGTTTCAAACCACCACATAGGTCTTGATGCATATGACTGGAGGCCTTATAGAGAGAAAATTTGTATGCAGTAAATCAGAGAAAGTCCTAGGAAGAAGCCAAGAGTCAGAACAAACCAGATAGTAAATTACCTTATGGTGGAGGTCTGCTAGCACCAGAATACTACCAACTCCTGTATTAAGCATGCCTTTGCCAACACCTTAATGTGACATTTCCAGCCTTCAAACCTGAGAGAGAATAAATGTCTCTTATTAGGCAAACCAGTGTGTATGTTATTTCTATAGAACTTCCTGGCCAACTAAGACAGAAACCTTTTCAGGGAAAATATGGAGTAGTAAAAGTTGACACAAAAGTACTTACTTGAGGAAGAATCCCAGATCAGCCAAGATCTTCAGTAAAAGCAGATAGTGTGAAGAAAACTCTTTCCTGGTTTATCCTCAAAATTCAGGAGCAGCTCACTCAGACTGTCTTCCATGTCATCTGCACACTGTATGCACCAGCAGAGCTCACAAATGAGGAACTCTCCCTGAGTGGCATCTTCCTGGTTATCTTCAATTTCCACACTGATCACATGCACAGGATGGAGCATCACCTTTCCCTGGAACATATATACTCCACTACTCTGTCATACACTTTCTCTTCTTGTAAAGATGAGATCAACTTTATCTGTGCACTCTTGAAATCTTTCTGGCTGGAGCTTGATTCTCTGATTTTTTTCCCAAGATGTGTAAGATTCCATTCTGGGTAAGGAATTCTTCACTTCTCTTTAAAAAGTCATTGTACATTTGTTTGTATGTTGTTGTGAAATCATAAATCATGCAGTGATTGGAATCGTCCTGGTAGCTTCACATGATGTCCAGTTCCAAAAGATCAAACAGTGTACCCTTTATTCCTGAGAAGACCATGGACATCCATGCTCCTATTTATGTTACTCCTACATACCACAGCCAGCCTGAGTGTGGTTGAGGCCATGATGGTGGCAACTTGGAACTTCAGTGAAATTTCTGGGCCTCAGCAGATGTAAGGACTCAGAAGACACAAGGAATACCACCTACCTCCACAAATTCCATCTGACAGAGTATCAAAGAACAGGAAATAGGCTTATATAAGTCATCTTAGAGTGGGAGGAGGTTTTCATAGGTCTTGACTGATTTGAGTTACCATCAGGATTATAAAGGCTGTGCCTAATCCAATCATGAGAATGTAGGATGTGATTAAATCAACTAATCCACTAACTCTCAACAGGACTAGTAGCCACCCTATGGGGAACACACTGAAATTTTGAGTTAGCCCATTTGGTGCTTGAAGACATTGGGGGCTGTATTATCAATAGTAGCCAAGACTACCAGACTAACCTGGAATGCTTAGGACAATATTGCACAAATCCAAATTGTCCAATATCTCACAGAATACCTCAGTAGCCTTTGAACATGGTTATGGGTATAAAACCTGCTTAAACATTTCTATAAAGTTTTATTATAAATATAATTATAATGTATTATTGCATGTTTCTAGAAGTGCAATGATGCAAATCAAAAGAATATTGCACATAGTTGTGTCCAGAAGTTCATAATATGTTCACCATTGCAATCAGGTTTTGAAAAACATCTCTGCTGAAGGTATTTGAGGATTCATAACAACACAACTGAGTAAAATATTTGCATTTTTTACTCTTGAATTCAATTTATGAAGGGAACCTAGAAATTGACACAAGATTCTTTGTATTTTCATATATCTTCAATTACAGGTTATCTAACCTTTTCATACCAAAATACAATATGTGTAAAATTATTTTTCATTTATTGCTCCTCATAGTTTATTAAAGGAATCAAGTAGACTTAAAATTATGTAGGATGATCAACAAATAATAATCATGGGACTTCATAATGATAAAGGGGGAAAATCTATCTGCAAAGCTACAGAGTGTATTTTTCTACATTACTCCTAATTAGGGTTAATCTTATATTGCAAATATTTCTAAATGATTAAACAGTTGAAAGTTGTTCCAACAGCTGAGCCCCCAAACAGTAGCCTCAGTATCAACTGGGAACTTGCTAAAAATGCAATTCCTCAGACTTTACCACAGACCTACCCAATCAGAAACTTTGGAGTGGAGTCCAGCAATCTATTTTTTTTTTAAACAAATCAATTTTATTTATACATATTAATAAAGCATAAATTCATCCAGAGTGTACAATCAATGGTATTCAATATAATCACATAGATGTGCATTCATCACTTCAGTCATCTTTAGAGCATTTTCATTATTCCAGTAATAATGTAAAAAACAAAACCCAAACAAACAAAACTCATCACCTTTCAATCTCTCTTTGCTTCCCCTGCCATACATAGCTGCTATTCTTTCCTTCTCTCTAGTTTATTTGTATTTATATTTTGTAAAACCACTCATATATGCAATATCACCCATATTCATATTTTACATGAAGTTTCACTATTATACATTCCTGTGTTACATTTTTTAGATTTCCTTCTAGTAATATAAATTCCCTTAGGGTTTCTCTTTCAACCACTGTCATACCCATATAATGGCTCTCCTAATCACAGACACCATGATGTTCTCTCACCATTTCCATTCATTTCCAAAGATTTACAAACAACCTTTTAACCAATTCTGCACAGATTATCCATCATCTTTCCATTCTCTACCCTCATTCTACTTTCTGGTGGTCTATATTCTAATTATTAATTCCATGATTTTACATAAGTTCATAATACTGCAAACATATTAGACAATGTAGACAAGATGGACAAATTCCTAGAAACACGTGAAACACTTACACTGACCCTAGAAAAAATAGAAGACCTCAACAAACCAATCACAAGTGAAGAGACTGAAACCATCATCCAAAACCTCCCAAAGATGAAAAGCCTGGAACCAGATGGCTTCACAGGTAAACCTTACCAATCTTTCAAATATGATCTAATAATACTCTTGCTCAAGCTTTTCCAATAAAAATGAACAAGAAAGGACACTACCAAATTCATTCTATGAAGCCAAAATCACCCTAATAGCAAAACTAAAGATATTCCAACAAATGAAAATTACAGAACAATATGTCTGAATATAGATGCAAAAATCCTCAACAAAATACTTACAAACCAAATCCAAAATCACATTAAAAGAATTATACACAGTGATCATTAGAGTTTTATCCCAGGCATGCAAATGTGTTTCAACACAAGAAAATCAATTAGTGTAATAAACTGCATTGATAAATTGAAGAAGAAAAACCACATGATCCTCACGATTGATGCAGAAAAGGCATTTAACAAAATACAGCACCTTTTCTTGATGAATAAAAATTCAAAATATAGGAATAAAAGGAAACTTTCTCAATATGGTAAAGTGAGTATATGAAAAACATACAACTAGCATTGTAGTCAATGGGGAAAGGCTGAAAGCTTTCCTACTGAAATCAGGAACAAGACAAGGATGCCCACTGTTATTCAGTATTTTGCTAGATGCTCCAGCTAGAGCAATTCATCTAGATAAAGAAATAAAAGACATTCAAATAGGAAATAAAGAAGTAAAACTTTCACTATTTGCTGATGATATGATCCTATATCTAGAAAATCCTGAAAAATCTACAACAAAGCTAGGAGAACTAGGAGAACTAATGAAGCTCAACAAAGTGGTGGGATACAAAGTTAATACACAAAAATCAGTAGCGTTCTATACACTACTGATGTGAAATCTGAGGAGGAAATCAGAAAAAAAAATTCTATTTATAATAATGACTAAAAGAATCAAATATTTAGGAATAAACCTAACCTAGGACATAAAGGACCTGTATTCAGAAAACTACAACACATTGTTATAAGAAACCAAAGAAGAATTAAATAAATGGAAGGACATTCCATGCGCATGGATTGGAAGACTAAATATCATTAATACGTCAATTCTACCCAAGATGATGTACATATTCAATGTAATCCCAATAAAAATCCCAATAGCATTTTTTTGCAGCAATGGAAAAGCTAATAACCCAAATTTATTTGGAAGAACAAAGGACCTCAAATAGATTAAAATGTCTTTAAAAATGAAGAATGAAATTGGAGGACTCTCTCACTTCTTGACTTTAAAGCATATTATTTAGCTATATTGGTAAAAACTTCATGGTCCTGGCATAAAGATAGACAGATTTACCAATGGAACTGAATCAGAAACTCAGAAATAGACCCTCCCATCTACAGTCAAGTGATTTTTCACAAGGCACATAATTCTAACCAGCTGGGCTAGTCCAGCAATCTATTTTTAAAATATATTTTTAATTGATGTATATCATTCATACATGAACATACATTTAAAAATAAGTGTATAGTAAAAGTTGTGAACTTACAAAATAAACATGCATAACATCATGCAGGGGTCCCATATATCATCCTTCCACAAAAACCTTGCATTGTTGTGAAATATTTGTTACAAACTGTGCAAGACATAATCAAAATATTACTAATAACTATACTCCATATCTTACATTTGATCTATTTTTCCCAACCCACCATATTTTACATATATATATATATTACTACAGAGGTTGTGAACATACAAAATAATCATGTAAATGTGTAGAATTCCCATACAGCACCCTCCACTAACATACCACACTGTGGCAGAACATTTGAACATATTATGAGACAACATCATCAGACCACCACCACCAACCATGGTCCAGAATGCACATCTGGCATGCCCTTTCCATACCCCCACAAAATCAACACTGTACATCTTTGGCACCAGTAATCTATTTCTTAAAATCCTATAGGTGATTCTTATGTACACCAAAGTTTGAGAAACAGTGCCTTGAAGAAGAGGTTTCTGAAACTTGACTGCACTTTCAAAGCACGTAAGCAGTGATCAAAACCTGTTAGCTCCAGGCCAAAATTGATACTAATTGAAGCTGGGTTTCTGGTTGTGGGAACTAGGGACTACCCAGCTAATTCTAATGTACAGCCAACTTTGAAATGTATTGCCCTACTACAAATTATGTGCATGCAAATAACCTGAGGATCTTTTTAACATGCCAATTCTGATTCATTCTTGTAGGGTAGGAGAATTTCCAAATTGCATCTAGATGTTGTCAAGCATTAGGCTGAGAAACACCACACTGAGTAGCAAATCCCTAAAAGTTATACTAAAGAAAGCCAACACAGCAGGCCAGCTCAGGACAGTGTAAATATGCTTCAAAATTAGATCTCATAAATGAGACATCTTCTTCTCCCTAATTTCCCTGCTTGATGTATTCTCTCAAGTCTCTCTGCTACTGCTCTGACTCATTACAAACTAGAATCACAAAGCAGACAAATTAATACTTTCAAAACACTAATCTGATTAGGAGTCACCCTTGCTCAAAAACTTGGAAGTATTCACTTTGTTAAAAAATAAGAAAAAGAAAAGGAAAAGGAAATTATTCTAAACTTGAAACTAGGAAAATACTCCATGAGACTTTTAGTCCTTTTTTATTCTTTTAAGATTTCATTCTTGATCCAGTTTATGCATCTTTGTACAGGCTATGTCTGTTCTCTCCCCACAAAGATCCTTACATAGTCTGCAGTTACAGACACACTGGAAATCATCTATACATCTATCAGATGACAAGTGAGAGGTCATTTTGCCCAGAAGAGCCCAACCAAAAAAAAAAAAAAGAAATCAGTGAGCACTTGGCCCTGCAAATTGGGGGTTTCATGCTCATAACAAAACCATTCTAAGAAATCCTGGTATAGGACACTCTATATTTTGCAGACTTCTTTTGGTTCACAGGTATTCCCCTACCAAAAAGAGCACTTCTTTCTTTTAAATGAGAAACTAAAATTTAATAATCATAAGAATAAAATACTCAAACATAAATAAGCTGAATTTGAGAAATGAAATACATTTGAAGGCGTGTAATTGAAAACACCTTTAAAGATAAATGATTCTGAAAATATGTACTCAATTAAAGGTAATATCTAGATTCTAACAAGATCTAGACAAGGTGGTAGATGTTCCCTTCCAAAATAAGAGTTTAAATAAGGGGCAGGAATCAACAATCAGATGGAGAAACAAAATAAAGAAGGACAGGGGCAATGGAGATAATGAGTGTAAAGACACATACTTAAGAGTGGATGAAATTTGGAAGCAGGAAATATCATGGAAGCAAGCTGCCATAATTTTTAGCATCCATCTGCTTGGTGGGATTTAAGTTCCCTCTCAATTAGAAACAGAGTGGGCATCACCATCACCAAATATTTGTGAATGAACAAGGGACTAAAACACATTATTATTCTACCATAGACTTAATAGTATTCTGGTAATGGAAGAAATATTTTTTTAAATATATATTTTTTATTTTTTAAAAGACATAGATTATGTAAATGTTACCAAAAAATTATAGGTATTCCCATATGCCCCACCTCCCACACCTCCCACAATCTCACACATAAAATCTTTCATTAGTGTGGCATATCACCTGAAATGGATGTACACATCCTGGGGCTTTGCCACTAAGCATGGACCATAGTTTACATTGCAGACCACCCTCTCTCCCACACAAACAGTTCTTCATGTTATATGCTGATGTAAAATGGCCTATAACTGTCATTGCAATGTCACTAAGTATAATTCCCAAGTCCTGAAAAAGCCCGTGTATTACAACTGCTTTTCCCTCTCCCTGCCCCCAAAGCATCCAGTGGCCACTGGCTCCACATTAATGTTGTAATTTCTTCCATTCTTGAATCATAATATGTCTACAACAGAATACCAGTAAATCCACTCTAGTCCATAGCTCTCTCCCCAATCCTGAGGATTCTGGGATGGTGATGTACACTCCACTTCCAAATGAGAGGGGGCCTATATTCCATGGATAAAATGGATGGGATTATCCTGCCTGCAGCTGCAGACTCTCTCCATTCCCTGGGATGGCCATTGTCCATCATCATCTCGCGGCCAGGAGTCCTGTGTGAGTCCGTTGAGCTGTTGAGTAGGAGTTGCAGCTGCACTGAGATTCCAGGCCTAGCTGGCACATGGGCAGGCCAAAGACTCCAGACTCTGGAAATACACCTTCAAATTCTAGCACCACATATACCTTTGAATAGAAGTGACTGATGGACCGGGTGCAGGGAGGACATATTTGGGTCCAACTCTGTCATTCTCAGGAGAACAGATTCCAAAGTAGGGCCCACTGATAAGCCTCCAAACTCCAGAGCTTTCCATCCTGATGTAGGACCTGGGTGTCTCCAGAGTCCTCAGGAGCCCCTCTATTTGGGGTGATATACACATTGAAGCCTAATGAGGTCCTAATGAGATGTGCATAAGCGTTACCTCTGGGATGACCTCCCGACTCATTTTGAAGTCTCTTAGCCATATGAACTCATTTGTCTTTACCTGTTCCCCTTTATTCAAGGTCTTTTTCCATTCATATTGTCAGTTGGCACTAGGTAGTAATCCCTCATCGCCAGGGAGGCTCATCCCCAGTAGTCATGTCCCAGGCTGGTAGGAATGTAATGCATTCATATGCTGAGTTTGGCTTAGAGAGAGGCCACATTTGAGCAATGAGGACGCTCTCAGGAGGCAACCCTTAGGCACCCCATAACAATAGGCTAAGTTTCAGCTATAAAAGCAAAGACTCATAAGGCTTGTCATTAATAACAAGAGCCCATCAGTGGATAATCCTCCTTAGCCAGACACTGCCCCTGCACTTGGGGGACTGTTGCTGCTCCCTTGGAGAATGTAGCAGAGCCCTTCAGGTTGGGAATTCAGTATTCCCTCATTTACTGAGTGATTCTCCATTCACTGTGACCATGCCCCATGAGCATTTGAACAATTTTTTATACCTTTTATGCATGTTTAGGTGAACTCCTTCCCATGAACGCCCCATCCCTGACACTCACCATGAACAATCCTCTCCCACCCCCATTGTAAAACTTCTATGATCCAAAGCTTCTTTAAAGATGAAGCCAACGTAATAGCAAAATACAATTAATAGGAAAATGAATTGTTATAAATTTAAATGTAAGAGATAAAATACATGTAAACTTTTTAAAAAAATCTAAAAATAAAATAAAATTAAAGGATAGGGATATTCAAAAAAAGGGAAAAAGAATTAAAAAAAATTTTTTTTGACATTTTGCCTTTTATCACTGCAATATCGGACATCCAGTCTGTACCGTGGCACCTTCCCCCTCTCACTCCCCAGTGTTTCACTATTTTTCACCTAATTTTCAAAGAAGTTTTAAGTCAGAGCAAAGTCACACACAGAATACAAGAGACTCTCATATACCCAACCTCCTTCCCCTTTCCTCACCGCATATTAAAACCTTTTTGTATATGGATGTTAGCATTGTTATAACTGTTATACAGATAGTGAAATATAGCTACTAAATATTGTCAATGGTTTACAGTATGGTTTATATTTTAGATCATACAATTTTATACATTTTGATGATATTTACCATCTCCTGTGTCCATCACTGTAAAGTAATGAAAAATATTTCCACTTACCACTAAATACCCCTGTTTGATCTATTCTGTTCCTCCCTCCCCATCCCCCTGGGGCACGTGACGACCCCCTGACTTGACTCATTGGATGACAAGATTCATAGTTACATGCAAAAGAGGTCTTGCCACACTAGTTTGTCCTCCCCTATTAGGAACCACCTTTGCTCCTAAGAGACGCCCACCTGTCTATTTCTGGAGGAATCGGTCCTCCCAAAAATGGGAGTCCATCTCATTCCTGCTCATTGTGTGGGTCTCCACCCACTGATACAACACATTTTCACAGGATGAACACTCACACACTCCCTAGAAGCCTGCCCCAGATGTCCTCTGCCCTGAATTTCCCCACAAACAACACCCTAAACCAGTGACCCTTCCTTATGATATTGCCATAAGGTATTCCCACCTCTGCACTTTCAACCTCAAACCCACAAATTGCAAGTGGTCACCTGGTCCCTCTCCCATCTCTTTCCTCAGTACCCTGGGTATTTTAAAACACCCTTCCCAATCTACCCATCTGTCAACACTGCACCAACAAATGCAATAACTTCCCACCTGTCTTATTCCTTCAATATGCAACTACACTCTAGCACTTTTCCATAGATTATGACTGTATGAGTGATGGCTCACAACTTTCTCTTCTCTTCTCTTTCTTGTAAACATACCTTTCAGACAATGGTTCCCAGAGACTGCTCAATTTTCTTAATTCATATCAGTGAGATCATGTAATGCTCATCCTTCAATTCTTGGCTTGCTTCACTCAACATAAGGTCTTCAAGATTCACCCATTTTATCCCGTGTGTTAGCACTTTATTCCTTCTAATGACTGAGTAATATTCCATTGTATGTATGTACCACATTTCATTTATCCTTTCATCTCTTGATGGGTACCGGGGTTGATTCCAACATTTGGTAACAGTGAACAATGACACTATAAATTTTGGTGTGCATATGTCTGTGTCTTTGCTTTCAATTCTTCTGGGTATATACCCAGCAGTGGAGTCGCTAGATCATTTGGAAGATGTATAGTTAGTTTTTGAGGAACCACCAAACTGTCCTCCACAGTGGCTGGACCATTCCACAATCCCACCAGCATTGGATGAGGGTTCCCATTCCTCCACATCTCTACAACGTTTATAGTCAGATGCTTTTTTAATAGCTGCCATTTTAATGGTTATAAGATGGTATCTTATTTTAGTTTTGATTTGGGTTTCCCTAATAGCTAGCAATGTTGAGCATTTTTTTCATGTGCTTCATAGCCATTTGTATTTCTTCCTTAGAAAGTATCTTTACAGGTTACTTGTCCATTTTTTAAAATGGGTGGTTTGTCTTTTTATTTTTGAGGTGTGGGATTTCTTTATAAATGCAGGATATTAGGATCCTATCAGATATATGGTTGTCAAATATTTTCTCCAATTCTGTATACTGTCTTTTTGTTTTCTTGATAATGTCCTTTGAGGTGAAGAAGTTTTTAATTTTGAGGAGATCCCATTTATCTATTTTTTTCTTTTGCTTCTCATGCTTTGGGTGTGAAGCCATAAAACATTTCCTATTACAAGTTCCTGTAGATCCATACATTATCTTCCAAGGTCTTTCTGGTCTTGGCTCTTATATTTAGGTCTTTGATCCATCTTGAGTTGATTTTTGAATAAGGTGTGAGATGGTACTACTCTCTCATTCTTTTGGATATGGATATCCAGTTCTCCAAACACCACTTGTTGAAGAGGCCATTCTTTCCCAACTGAGGGGGCTTGGTAGGCTTGTTGAATATCAGATGACTGTATATGCAAGGATCTATATCAGAACTCTCAATTAGGTTCCATTGGTCAGTAGGTCTATCCTTGTGCCAATACCATGTAGTTTTGACCACTGTAGCTTTGTAGTATGTTTTAAAGACAGGTAGTGTGATACCTCAACTTCATTTTTCTCTTTCAATAAGTCTTTGGCTATTCGGGGCCTCTTACCTTTCCAAATAAATTTTGTAGTTAGCTTTTGCAGTTCCTTAAAAAATGATGTGTTGATTTTTATTGGGATTGCATTAAATCTGTAGATTAGTTTGGGTAAGATAGACATTTTGATGATGTTTAGTCTTCCTATCCATGAACAGGAAATATTCTTCATTGTATTTAAGTATTCTTTGATTTCCTTTAACAGTGTTGTGTAGTTTTCTGTATATAAGTCCTTTACATATTTAGTTAAATTTATTCCTAGGTATTTGATTCTATTAGTGATTATAGTAAATAGAATTTGTCCCTTGATTTCCTCCTAAGATTGCTTGTTATTGGTGTACAGAAATGTGACTGATTTTTGAGCATTGATCTTATACCCTGCAACATTACTGAACTCCTTTATAAGTTCTAGAAAATTTGTTGTAGATTTCTTAGGGCTTCCTACATATAGGATCATGTCATCTGCAAATAATGAAATATTTACTTCTTCTTTTCCAATTTGGATGACTTTTATATCTTTTTCTTACCTCAGTGTTCAAGCAAGTACTTTTAAGACAATGTTAAATAGGAGTGGAGATAGTGGGCATCCTTGTATTGCTCTTGATCTCAAAGGGCTTTTAAGGCTTCACCATTGAAGATGACATTAGCTTTGGGTTTGATATATATACCCTTTATCGTGTTCAGAAAGTTTCCTTCTATTCCTATCTTTTGCAGTGTTTTTATCAAGAAATGGTGCTGTATTTTGTCAAATGCTTTTTCTGCATCTATATAGATGATACTGTGTGTTTTTTCTTTCAATCTGTTTTTGTGGTATATTACATTGATTGATTTTCTTATGTTGAATCATCCTTGCATACCCAGGGTGAAACCATCCTTGCATACCCGTGATGAAACCCACTTGGTCATGGTGCATAATTCTTTTGATATGTTGTTGAATGCGATTAGCAAGTATTTTGTTGAGGATTTCAGCATCTAGATTCATTGTAAATTGGTTTGTAATTTTCCTTTTTTGTGCTATCTTTGTTTGGTTTGGTATTATTGTAATGTTGGCATCATAGTATAAGCTAGGCAATGTTCCTTCTACTATTTTTTAGAAAAGCTTAAGCAGGATTGGTGTTAGCTCTTTCTGCAATCTTTGGTAGAATTCAGCTGTGAAGCCATCTGGTCCTGGACTCTTCTTAGTTGGGAGGTTTTTGATGACTGAGTCTCTCTTTACTTGTAATTGGACTGTTGAGTTCATCCATTTCTTCTCTCGTCAATGTAGGCTGTTTCTGAGTTTCTAGGAATTTGGCCATTTCCTCTAAATTATCATTCTTGTTGGCATATAATTTTTAGAGTATCCTCTTATGATACTCTTATTTCTGTGGAGTCAGTAGTGGTATCCCCTTTTTCATTCCTTATTTTGTGTATTTGCATCTGCTCTCTCTTTTTCTTTGTTAGTCTGGCTAAGGGTTGGTCAATTTTATTGATACTAAAGAACCACCTTTTGGTTTTGTTTATTTTTTCTATTGCTTTCTTATTCTCTATTTCATTTAGTTCTGCTCTAATCTTTGTTATTTCCTTCTTTCTACTTCCTTTGGGATTAGTTTGTTGTTGTTTTTCCAATACCTCGAGATGTGCAGTTATGTCTTCAATTCTAGCTGTTTCTTCGTTTTTAATATATACATTTACGGCTATGAACTTCACTCTCAGTACAGCTTTGGCTGCATCCCATAGGTTTTGATATGTTGTGTTGTCATTTTCATTTGTTTCAATGTAGTTACTGATTTCTTTTGAGATTTCCTCCTTGACCCATTGTTTGTCAAAGACTGTGTTGTTTAACATCCATATCTTTATGCCTAATCTGGTTATCTGGCGCTTACTGATTTCCAATTTCATTCCATTGTGGTCAGAGAAATTACTTTGTATAATCCCAAATTTTCTGAATTCATTGAGAGTTGTTCTGTGGCCTATCATGTGGTATATCTTGGAGTAAGATCCATGCGCACTTGAGAAGATTATATATCCTGCTGTATTTGAGCGTAGTGTTCTGTATATGTCTATTAGGTCCAGGTCCTCTAATGTATTATGCAGAGTCTTTGTTTCTTTATTGTTTCTCTGTCCAGAAGTTCTGTCTAATGGTGATAATGGTGTATTAAAGACCCCCACTATAATTGTAGAGGCATTTATTTCTTCCCTTAGTTTTCCAGGGTTTGCCTCATATATTTTGAGGCACCCCAATTAGGTGCATAAGTGTTTATGATTGTTCTCTCTTCTTTAAAGATACCCCTTTTACTAATATATAGTGTCCATCTTTGTCTCTTACAACAGTTTTACATTTAGAATGTATTTTGTCCGATATTTGGATAGCCAGTCCTGCCATTTTTTTTGCTCATTGTTTGCTTGTATAATTGTTTTCCAGCCATTCACTTTCAGCCTCCTTGAATCCCTGGGTCTAAGGTGGGTTCTTGTGGACAGCATATAAAATGATCATATTTCCTTATCCACTCTGGCAATCTGTGTCTCTTGACTGGTAAGTTTAACCCATTAACATTCAGTGTTATTACTCTCAGTGAATTTCATACATCAACCATATTTTCTTTTGGGTTTATGTATGTCATATGTTGTCTTTTATTCCTCTTTTGTCTTTTTAGTTGTTCTTACACTCTGCTTCAGCTCTCTCTTTCTCCTGCTCTTTCTTTTCAACCGGAAGAACTTCCTTTAGTATTTCTTGAAGTGCAGGTTTCTTATTGGCACACTCTCTTAATTTGTTTTTCTATGAATATTTTGAACTCCCCGTAATTTTTGAATGCCAGTTTTGCTGGATAATTCATGGCTGGAAGTTTTTTTCTTTAATACTTTGACTATGGCATACCACTGTCTTCTTGCCTCCATGGTTTCAGATGAGAGATCAATACTTAGTCTTATTGTGCTTCCCTTGTATGTGAAGGTTCTTTTTTCTCTTGCTGCCTGAGTATTTTTTCTTTGTCTTGAGCATTGGACATTTTGATAATTATATGTCTTGGAGTAGGCCTGTTGGGACTTATACTTTTTGAGAGGCTCTGTGCTTCCTGGACATGTACATCCATCTCTCTCAGTAGGGTTAGGGAGTTTTTAGCCATTATTTCCTTCAACACTTCTTCTGTTCCCTTTCCATTCTCTTCTCCTTCTAGGATGCCTATAATGCATATGTTTGTGCATTTTGTATTGTCAGTTAAATCCCCGTGTCCCTGCTGGATTTTTTCTATATTTTTATCTATCTGTTCTATTATCTGATTTCAGATGTATTTTCTTCCATATCACTAATTCTTTCTTCTGCCTGTTCAAATCTGTTGTTATGTGATTCCAGGGTTTTTTTTTATGTCTTCAATTGTGCCATTCATCACCATCATATCCATTACCTTTTTGTGTATATTTACAATTTCTTCAGTATGCTCTCCCAGTGTCTTCTTAATATCCTTAATCTCTTCCTTAACTTCATTAAGTTCATCCAAGATATTTGCTTGGACAGCTTTGATTAGTTGTTCAATGTTCTGCATCTCTTCCTGGTTTTTAGTTTGTTTATTTGACTGTTCCATATCTTCCTGGTTCTCAATATGATTTGAAATTTTTTGTTGCCCTCTGGTCACCATTTTATCTTGATTAGCTTCTCTCTCTGCTCTTTATTCACTTGATTAGCTTCTCTCTCTGCTCTAGAGTTTTATTTAGCTGGTGGTTCTGTGTGTGTGTTAAGTTTTCTCTTTGACACTTGTTCTTCTTGTTCTATTTCCTTGCTTCTTTCTAGGTTCCCTTGAAGGAAAAAGAGTAGGGACCAAGGAATCAAAAGAGGTTAGAAAAGAAAAATGATAATAGTAATATTGATAAAAGTTAGAAGAGGGGCCTTATAAGTCTTAGTAAAATGAATATTTAACTCATGTAAGCAGTGTAGATTAATGGGAAAAAAATGTGGAATACCTACAATGGAATGGGAAACCAAATAGAGGAAAATATATAGTATGATTTAAAAAGACAGAATGATGAGGAGATAGAGAAAGAGTAAAGAGGGGTCTGCAAGGAAAAGTTAATAATAATAATAAAAAAGAAATAAGAATAGACAAGATAGAAATCAACACCCATGAAGTTGCAGACTAATAAAAAAAAATGTGGAATGTAAGAACCACAACAGAAAGCAGAAGGTTGAAAGATGAATGAAGGAAAAGAAATATCTTCGGTAGACAAAATCAGTATACACAGAGAATGGGAAATCAAGGAAGGAGAAGCATGGTAAAGAAGAAACAAGCTAGTACCACCCAATTAAAAAAAAAAGAAAAAGAAAAAATGGGGAGGGAGGAAAGAGGAAAGACAAGCAAGAAACAAACAAACAAACAAAGGAAAACCAAAGAAATACACAAGCAAGCAGTCAAACAAAGCTAAGGAAGAATCGTGTTCCTTCTTGGGCCCTTGTGGAGCCTCTCAGCCTGCTTGTGTTCACCTATCAATTACTCTGCATGCTTCTATCTGCAGGTTTCGAGGCAGATTTTAGTGATTAAACTAAGTCAATTTTTTTTTAAGTATCTTTTTTTTTTTTGGAGAAATAAGGTACCCAAAAGAAGGCCTCTTCTAGACCACACCCTCCACCAAGGGCACCCTAAATAGGCTCATGGAAACTTATCAAACACTTCCCACTGCCTGGCCTCCCCAGGGGAGCTGATACTCTGATACTCATCAGCACAGATGATAAAATTGGCTGACTCCACCCCTCCCGAGCCAAGCCTTGTATT
>JAKSZT010013215.1:67983-121861 GCA_026826555.1 Tolypeutes matacus | reverse complement strand
TAGGTTGCTCACCTCGTGGATTCACACCAGAGGGTATCGGAGAATTATGAATTGAGCCACATGTGGGACAAGAGTGAATAATATGTTTGGTTTGTTCTATAGTGAGATCAGGAAATTTATGTTTCAAACCTTTGGCATTTACATGAGTGTTGTTATGAAAATCAATAGCAGTTTGTATTGGAGCAACTAATGTATCTACTATGTCATTAGCAGTTGCCAAAGGACCAGGCAAATGAGAATGGGATCGAATGTGAGTGAAAAAGAGAGGGGAAACACGATTTCGTACAAGTTGCTGCAAATTGAAAAACATTAGTGAAAGTTCATCATGAGGTACAATATGAGCAGTTTCTATGTGAGACAAAACTTGGCAAACATAAGCAGAATCAGAAACAATATTAAGAGGATCTGAGACAGTTTGTAACAATTTTATTACAGCATCACATTCTGTTTTTTGTGAGGAGGTGTAAGGTGTTTTCCAGACCTGTTGATGGTGTGGTCCAGTAAAACCGGCCTGTTCATTACTGCTCCCGTTGGTAAAATAGGTGGCAGCACGCAGAAGAGGGTTGGTTTTAGTAATGGAAGGTAAGACCCATGAAGTACATTTCAAAAACTGTAATAATTTAGAAGATGGAAAATGATTATCAATAATGCCAATGAAATTGATTAGAGCAATTTGCCAAGAAGAGCTCTCTGTAATAAATGAGTAATTTCTTCCTTAGACATAGAACATAAAATACAGTCTGGATCTTTGCCTATAAGATGGCACAAATGAGCCCTGCCTTTTCTGATCAAATGGGAAATTTTATCAACATAGGAATTTAAAATTTTTAGTGATTAGTTAGGCAAGAAAAGCCATTCCAATATCCCATCTTGCCAAAAAAGTCCAGTAGAAGAATGTAAGGTAGGAAAAATGATTAATTGAATAGGTTTGGCAAGGTTGACCCGTGTTAATTGGCCTTCTTGTATTCTTTGTTCTACTAATTGTAACTCAGCTTCGGCTTCAGGAGTAAGAGTTCTAGGACTTGAAATGTCTGAATCTCCATTCAAAGTATCAAAAAGATGTGAAAGGGCATAAGTAGGAATTCCTAACATGGGGCGGATCCAATTAATATCTCCCAACAATTTTTGAAAGTCATTAAGAGTAAGCAGTTTATCTCAACGAATTTGTACTTTCTGAGGAGCCACTGCATTAGAAGTTACTCAGAAACACAAATAGGTAAAAGGAGTTTCTCTCTGAATTTTTTCTTCAGCTACTTGTAACCCAAAATGTGAAAAAAATTGTAAGCTAAACTGAAACAAGTTTTGCAATATATTCATGCTGGGATGAGCAAATAAAATATAATCCATATAATGAATTATTAAAGCAGTTGGATATTTTTCACAAATCTTTTGTAAAGGTTGATTTACAAATAATTGACATAAGGTTGGGCTATTCAACATACCTTGTGGTAACACACGCCATTGAAATCTTTGTCTAGGACTTTGATTATTAAGGGCAGGAATTGAAAAGGCAAAATTTTCCCTATCTTTAGGATGTAAAGGAATAGTGAAAAAACAATCTTTTAAATCGATAATAATCAAAAACCAATCTTGAGGCATCATAGAGGGCTGTGGCAGGCCAGGTTGAAGGGCTCCCATAGACTGAATCACTTTATTTATCTCTCTAAGATCTGTTATCATTCGCCATTTCCCTGATTTCTTTTTTTATAACAAATACCGGTGAATTCCAGGGGCTAGTGGAGGGTTCTATACAACCAGCTTTTAATTGCTCTTGAACCAAAGATTGAAGGGCTTCAAGTTTTTCTTGAGAAAGGGGCCATTGATCTACCCATATGGGTGTTTGAGTTAACCAATTGGGAGGCAAAGTGAAGCCCTTTTTATCAATGGCCCCCATTATAAATTTGATTGATCTGGGTCAGTATAACCAAGGCCTCGACGATCACCAGGTTTACGGGTTTGTCCGAATTGCATTTGATTCATCATATTTTTAACGGAGTCAGAAAGAGTTGGGATATGTATATATGCTCCCCATTGATTTAAAAGATCTCTGCTTGGGAAACGGATGTGGCTCAAGAGGTTCGGCGTCCGTCTACCATATGGAGGGACCGGGGTTCGATCTCCGGGACCTCCCGGTAAAATAAATAAATAAATAAATAAATAAATAAATAAATAAATAAATAAATAGAACTGATGTAAAATCTTTAAAAAAAAAAAAAAAAGATCTCTGCCCCATAAATTTAATCCCACATCAGCAACAAATGGTTGCAAGGTTGCCTTTTGCCCTTCTGGACCTAGACTATTTCATACTTTGATAAACATCAGTCATGGTTCCAATACCTGTGAAAACCGTAGGAACCTTTTGTAATGTCCAAGCTTGAGGCCAATGGCATTTAGCTATAATGGTGACATCAGCTCCCGTATATACTAATCCTAAAAAAACTTTCCCATAAATAGTAATAGTTACTTCAGGTCTTTCATCTCCCACAAATGTTTGCCAAAAGACCCTATGGCCTGTTGACCCAAAGCCACCAGTTCTTTTGAAAGGAAGTGCAGAAGATTTGTTATAAGGAAGAAAAAACAATTGAGCCATACGGTCACCATTAACTATTTGTACTTGCCCCAGGGACTGTATCATAACTTTAATCTCTCCCTGATAATCCTTATCAACAAGTCCCATTTGAACTAAGAGTCCTTTTTGAGTCAAACTACTTCTCCCAACTATTATCCCTACTAAATATTTTGGAATTGGGCCTTTAACTCCTGTAGATATTGTTTGGATGCCCATTGATTGTGTTATTAATTTAGTTTCCGCACTTGGCAGATCTACAGCAGCACTTCCTTTCATTGCTGCTTCTAATTTGGTAATGGGAGTGAATGATTCCTCCCGTTGCTGACAGGATATTTCAATGGGAGGCTCATATTGTTTGTCCATGGGCCCTGAGCTAGGCCCGCATAAATGTTTCCCAAACGGGTGATTAACTTTCTGTCTTCATAAAATCGGGATTTACATTTATGGGCCCAATGGAACCCCTTCTGGCATATCGGGCATTTTCTTAATGGATGTGGACATGACTCATTTCTCTTTTGAGGTCCTGAAGCAGGGAGCATTCTGCACTGTTCCTGAAAATGTCCTGTCCTTCCACGTCAATAACACACTCCCTTTTTTGTTTGACCCTTTCCCAGGTGTGCTTGAGCCATGGCGGTGGCCAGAATGGCCATCTGATGAGTAGGAGACCCAATATCTTGACAAGCTTTAACATAATCAGGTGTTGACCCACCAGCTGCTTTTATAGGTCTTATAGCTTTTTTGCATTCATTATTGGCATTATCAAAAGCGAGGGTTAAAAGAATAAATTCTCGAGCTTCAGGAATTTGCACAGTTTTCAAAACAACATCAGAGAGCCTAGCAATAAATTCCACATACAGCTCATTAACCCCTTGAATTATTTTTGAAAATGACTGTGTAGCTTGGCCGGGAGGTGCAATTTTCATCCATGCAGCTAAACAAGCCATCCTAACCTGAACAATAGCTACATCATTATATTGTAACTGCCGGGGTATACCCATCCATTCACCAATACCCAAAAGCCGATGAAAAGTTATTAGAACAGGAGGGTTTTGAGCTGCATTGCGCCTGGCCGTTTATGTAGCTTCATCTGTCCACCATGTTTTAAACTGTAAAAATTCAGCAGAATTTAAAACTATACGAGCTAGCATTTCCCAGTCCCATGGGATTAGTCTATCTGTTTGAGCCAGCCCTTTGATAAGACCAAGAGTATAAGGGGAGTTAACCCCATATTGGGCCCAGGCTTGTTTTAATTCTTTCAGCAGTTTAAAAGGAAGCAGTTCATGCTGAAATTCCAAACCTCCCTAAGGATTAGCTTGATCAGGGGGTATTTGGGTTATAGTTACAAGAAACTGTGCCAACCCTTGAAGGGCTTCGGGATCACCAGCACTTCTGCCCTGTGCAATGCATCTCATGAGAGGTGACGAAGCATGGGTGTTAGGAACCATTACACAATTAGTACACGGATTATTATCAAAACCATCAGAAAATATAGTAAAAGGGTTAGTGGGAGGCGGAAGAGTAGAAGGAGGATCAGGGTTCCAGGAATCTTTAGCAGGAGTTTTCTTAACTATACCCGAGTCCACAGGATTAGTTTCCTGTTCCTTAGGTAAGGTAGGATACAAAGGCTGGACAGAAAAAGAGGCTGGCTGACTTAAAAAACTAGTGCTAGTTCCCTTAGTACGGCAGAAAACAGAATCCTCCTGATCGGAAGTGCAACCTTCTGGAACTTCAAAACTCCCTTCCTTTAAAACAGGCTGTTGAGTGCTATCATCAACACCTTTTGTATAAATAATATTTTCATCATCGTTTTCTTCAGGTTGAAGAGGATCTAAAGCAGCGGCTATTTGATGACAGAGAGTCCATACTTGAAGAGGAACTGTTTCCCCTTTTTGATAAGCTCGCCACAATGATTTCATTACTACTTTCCATTGTTTCAAATTTAATACATTACGCCCTTGCAGCTGAAACCAGTAGCAATGTTTCTGTACAAGAGAGAAGAGTTCAAGTAACTCGTGGGTCATCACAGATACCCCTGTATTCTTTAACAGGGTCTTCAAAACTTCGGAATATTCCTCTAATCGAGTTGACTGATATCCCATTACCCTGACGATCAAGATTATTTGACTCACCACATAAGATTCAAGAACCGTTCGACCCAGCATCAACAGTCCATACTTCCATGGCACTGATCCAGAGAAAAAGACGATGAGAAAAGATTAGTCATGCCCCACGTTGGGCACCATCTGTTGTAATTCAATGTGGAGTTAGATGGTGCAGGGAATTATCCAGAGAAAGATTGGGACCAGGGGACCTCACTCCATGTGTAATGCAGGCAAGTTTATTTAGGTTGAAGCTGCTTTTTATATTACAAAGCTGATAACAAAAGTAGGGAGTCCTTCACTAGTTTCTCAGCTCGGTGCGTGAGAGCGCTACCTGTTTGTGAGTTCCCAATCTTTCTTGGGAATTCAGACAATAACATCTGTGTGGTGAGTTCACTCCACTCTGCCTCCTCCCACTGATATCTGCAGCATGCAGTGTCCTTGGAGACATTTACTAATGTTTCTCTGCTAGCAAGCATGCTTTTTAAATGCTTAACCCTTTATGCTCTGATTCTCAGCATCTTCTCCAACATACGGGGAGTAGCCAAAATGGGTTTTGCATCCTTGTTCAGCTGATAGATGTTTTTTCCCTCTTGGTGGTGAGAGGGGTCATCTGGATGCCATTGGGACAGAGTTGGAGGTTGGGGAATGTGCATCGTTTTGTTGTGAGGGAGATTTTCTGTGAGCTGTCAGTCTTGCTTTTTGCTGGAAGAATAACTTTCATTTTACTTCAAATGCTTCAAAGAAGTAGAAAGTGACCTAACAGCAGTTATTCACATATGGGTAACTGTGGCATTAGAAATTTGTTGTCTATTAAGAAAATTTAAGGTAAGCAATGCTCTAGACAGTCTGTCCCTAGCAGACTCTCCTCCATCTCTCCCTTTTTGTTTTTGCAACATTAAGTTTAATAAGTGATTACTTTTTTCTACTATCGCTTGTCCCGTCACATGCACATCTTGAAGGCGGCCAAAAGAAGGCACATGTGTGACATTCATTTGCCAAATTTCATTAGTATGTTTTCCACGGGGATTAGTTCCTGGAGAGAAAGTGGGGGCATTTATGGGCTCACAAGTAGGACATTGTCTAACAATCCTTTTACTTTTTTTTACTGTTAAGTGGGGATATTTATGATGTAAGCCAGAAGCATTAGTATGTGTAAGTTAAGGGAAGGGATTTTATTGCCTTGCGGGCCACAGCCTTGAGGGTAGAGGACAGGGAATTTGGGACTGCTAATACCCATATTGGTAAGGCAACAGGCATGCAGGGTGAAAGAGGGAGCGCCGGATGTGACATTATAACGGTGTGTCAGCAATGCCTTCAATAACATGTCCACCACCTTAACTAAGTCTTGCCTACTTTTATCCCCTCCGTCTTAACATAAATTTTACATTCCCCCCAAAGGGGCAAAATGGCTGTGCTCCTCATCAGGGCTTACCCCCTGTGTGGCCACAGCAGCCCTTAATAGCTCCAGAAAAGTGTGCGTCTTATTTGTTGTCCTCCCCCATGTCCTTTACCATCGTAAAAAAAACCTCTATCAGCATTGAAACAATCAGCCTTCTGTTACCATAACTAAACACACACACAAAAAAAATATTACTGCTGTTACCATTGCTTCTCTTTTAAATATTGCCAAACTGGCCACTGAAACCACATCTGCCATCCTCCAACATCAAGGTCTCTCTCACCTAAAAGCCGCAGTAAACAAAAACTTAGCCCGCATTAAAACCTCCATCACCCATCTTAAAAAATCCCTTACGTCCCTATCGAAGGTTGTTCTCCAAAGTAAAAGAGGCTTAAACCTACTTTTCCTTAAACAAGGAGGGCTTAGTGCCGCACTGGGCAAAAAGTGTTGTTTCTATACTAACCACTCAAAAATAATTAAAAATTCCATAACTAAACTTAAAAAAAAAATAGCAACTCGCAAACGCGAACGAGAGGCCCAAAGAGGCCCTTCTTGGGAATTCAACAAAATCCTCCCTTATTTCCTCCCTATACTTGGTCCCATAATAACCCTACTTCTTATACTATCTATTAAACCTTAGGCTATAAAAAAATTAATACAGCTAGTTAAAAATCAAATTAATTCTTCCCTAAGTAAACCAATTCAAATACATTACCACCAACTTCACCTCGCTGATCAAGGCCTAGCACCAAACATGCTAAAAGATGTCTGCCCTCTATAAATAACAACATCCTCCAACCCTTCCCACCTATGAACAGCTGAGTACAAGGCAAAGCACTACAAAAAACAGTTAAAAGTAAATACAGCCTAACTGTTCTCTAAAAAACACGCCTCATTAACACAAGGGCTCGTTCTAACTGAGCAAAATGCTCATAAAACATTAGGCTGGCTAGCCAATGACGGGCAACTGAACTGACCCATCAATCAACCTAAAACAGAAACATGGCCTTCTGCTGCCATGTTTCCCAATAACGGGTAAAACTGATCAAGTACAGCCCCAACCTAAAACAGACACAAACCTTCCCTCAGAAATAACACATTTACATATACAAAATCCCTCCTACGATAAAGCCTCTACTTCCCTCAGCTAGCTATACAATAAATAAGGCTCTAATAAATAAAAAAAAAAAATGTTAAAGACAGCCAAAAAGAAGTAAAGCTAAAATGGCCAACCAACAACAAAAAACAAGCCTGATCCTATATTTAGCCTTCTTTGAAGAAGTAGCTCACCCTGCTCCCCCGCGCGCGAAACCTTCCCGCCTTCCACAGATAGCAAACCCTCCCTAACAACCAACTGTGCCCAATACCAGCCTGCCATATATGCCTTACACATACTTCCTCTTTTTTCATGCCCTACCCCCTACACCACCCCTCACCCTACTTATAAAAGGCTATGCACTTCCTCAATAAATTAGACCTGCGTACTTACCTCGTCTCCACGGTGGTCTTTCCTCCGTGCGCCCTCCACGCCTGCGAGCCCCCATAGGAACCTAGGCCTCTCCTACCCCAACCAAACAAAACGCTCCCGACCACAGGTAACCACCTCAGAATCCCTCTATACCTGAGAAAATCTCAAAGAATTGAGACTAATCAGAGATGCTTTCTGTGAAAGAAAAAACTAGAGCCTTGCTATCATTAGAGGAGAGATTCATAAATTAATTCCCAAAGATCTCTAAATTAATCAAATATGGGCTTATTCATAGATTAAAAATCACAGAAAAAATTTGGTTCTAGCTTATCATTATTCCCCCAGTAAGTGTAGTTATTATTTCATTAATTTTTAAAAATACAGAAATTTTTGGACCAACTACCTTCACCAGTGAATGAAACTTTCAGGCCTTCTCATGTTTCAAGTCTGTACTTTTCAAAGGAGAAAAATAAACGCCTTACCTTTTCATGTAGTGGGTGCTTATCTTTGAAATAAAGCACTCATTCTTAGGAAAAAAATTATATTCAAATGATATTAGATACATAAGTCATTTTCAAATTTGCATTTTGCCAGACATTTTGAAAATGGCTTTTCTATTCAAAAGTCACCTAACATGTGCATGAAAAAATATCAATAGCTTTTTCCTGAGTACAGTCCATATCATACATTTAATGTAATTTTCCCTAACCCAGACTATTATTATTTTTCAAAGTATGTTTTTATTATAGAAGGTGAACTTAGAAAAAAAATCATGCATATTGTAAGACTCCACATACAACTGCCTTCCATCAATACACCACACCATGATGGAACTTTGTTACAGATTATGAGATATTATCTAACTATAACCACTCAGCATGGTCCAGAGTGCATATTGGCACACATTTTCCATTGTCTCCCATTGTCAACAAGTAATGCTAGGTGTAGATGTTGCCTGTGTTTAGTGGCTTCTCATGTGTTTACTATTTTCCCCCCATAACCATCAATTTGACTCGTGGTTTATTAACAATACATCTACATTTGGATGACTACCTCTAAACAGAATTAGAGATTCGTGACTCTGTTACTAGAAAGAGATTTTTTTTTTATTTCATTCTTTGTGTTCTATTCAGCCTGGTCATTAATTTAGGAGAATTCTATTCCTAAGATTCCCTCCCATCTGCCTCCCTGCCCCCTCCAAAACAGTGGGCAGTGGATATGTGTAAGCCATACCCTCAGGGGATCACCATGGTGGTGGAGGGGCAAGCGAAATCACAATGCCAGACCACCAGTGTCACAGGCAGTCGCGTTTCCCTGGCTCCTTATAGACCATGTGTAGCCTGCCCCTACCGGTTTCAACCTCCTTTGCTGGGAGGCATTTTGGAACCAAGGACCTGTAGGCTAATGTAGCACTCCTTGAATAGGATTTCCATCCCTGAGTAAGGAGGATGTATCTGATGTCACATGGGATTGGTTAGAATGTCTCATCCTTGTGGTGAAAAGAGATTCTTGTTTTTATGGTCATTTCTTCTTCAAACCTTGGCTGACTGAGATCCAAGAAGGACCTTTTGCAAACAAGGGGGTTTTCCTAGTAATCTCTTTAGGATAGAATACTAGTTTAATTCACCTCTTTTCTGAGTCCTCCTCTGACTCCTTGCAGTTATTTGCAATTCCTTGAGAGTGGTTATGACCTAGCACAAGGGCCATGGTAGCCCTGTTCCAGGGAGACTGAAAAACAGCAGGAATCCATTCTTCGGACTGAGCAGTGAAGGCTCTAATGACCTTGTACATGATCTGTGATGTCCTTCTTGACATTTTTCTCCATGTTCCTTCTCATTCTGTCACTCTGTCCACTCCCCCACCTGCTTTATGGTTGCTTGCTCTGATGCCTATGGAAAGAGCAGTGTGATGATGAGGATTCTGTAAATTTCTTCATAGAAAATAAACTCCTGTTTTTAATTGACCCAGGACGGCAGGACTGGTACATCATTTTACTTTTTCACATTCTAATGCATAGTCGTTAATTAAAATAGTCCATCTGTGTCCATAATATTTTCTCAGAGATATGGTTGATAAAAATTTTGAGCTTTCTTGCTGCAGAAAAGTCGGCATTGACCAAGTGTTACCTGGTGTGATTCATTCCAACAAGAATTTCTAAAAAAGAATTTGATATTCCAGAACTAAATATGGTATAAATGAAAATAAAATCACTAAACCAGTATTTGATGTCATTCTTACAGATTATTGGGTCCAATAGTTAGGGTGTGATATACAAAACAGAATTATGGCATCATTGATTTCAATGATGTCAGAATTATTAGTAACATTTAAATATTTCTTCCTTTACATGATATTGCTCATCATGGATTATATGAAATCTAACCTGGCCTTACACTCTCTGTCTCTCTCTCTCTCTCTTTTTTTTTTCCTAATACATTTTTATTATACTAGGTATGTATCAAGTAGTGTTCAACTGGAAAATATTTGTTCACAGAATGATTTACAATTCTAACATAAACCACATTCACTAATATCTTCTATGCTTTCAGACTGATCAGTAAATTTTTGGGTAGTTCTCAAGCTCTTGTGTAGGAGACAATTTTTCTAAATTTTGTTTCTCTTGAAACAAATTTCACGATGAATTTAGCAGTTATTTTCATTTCATTTATGTTATTATTACAGCAGTTGGTTTACTGAAAAATTCTTGCAGAAAATAGAGAATTTCTGTAATTCCCACACTTATTTTCCTTATCATTAATTTTTTGTATTCTTTTCTTTCCTTATTGATAATCTGTCAAAAGGGTCAATGCTTTGTTGAATGTGGTGTATTGAATTCTTCAATTAGTAATGTACCACTATTTCTCCCTTCAATTTTTCAATTTTTGCTTCATATATTTTGGAGCTTTGCTATATATATATATATATATATATATATACACCCTTAATTGCTGACTTTGTCTTTAAAAATTTACCAATTTATCAGTATAGAGTGTTTTTCTTTGCCCTAGGCAGCAGTTTTATTTTTAATTATAGCTTTTATGATTTCAGAAAAATCATGGGAATGAACAGTGTTCCTGTATACTCCACCCCACATGCTTATGGTTTTCCTTATCATGAATATTTTCCATTAGTATGGTAACTTTGTTACAATTGATAAACCAAGATTCTTATTATTATAGGGTTAATTATAGTCCATATACATGTAAACTGTTCATATTCTCTTCTGAAACCCCTCTTCTTGTTTTAATTGTGATATATTATGTCTTCGTACATTGTATATCCCTAACCATAGGTGATCTGTAATTTTATGCACTTGAGTTTTAGAAAATTTAAAATATGGAGTTACATACCAAAAACCCAATTACATTATCACTGTTATTTATAACAGAGAAATGGTTGACTTTACAAGAATTCTTAAATTCTTATGTAATTCCACCCACTTATGAGTGTCCTTTCATTTTTGTCTGAAGAACTTGCTTAAAATAGTTTGGGGACAGCACAAGTGGTGGAAAAGTCCTACAGGATTTTTGGTTTGTCTGTTTGTTTGTTTAAATATGGGGATGCCATATTAATCTTCCGCTCCTTTTGAAAAGCCTGTCTCACTAGATATATTATTAGAAGTGACTCACTTTCTGTGAACCCTTGAAATATTGCATCTTAATTTGCCTTTTTGCCCTCTTGATGTTGGTCTTCATGATTTCTGTTGCTTGATCTTTTTGGGACTCACTTGGAGAAAACGTGTTGTTTACTCTTGCAGCTGTCAGAACCCTCTCCTTGCCCATGTCATTTGACTGTGTGATTCCAGTGTGTCTGGGCATGATTTTCTATGAATTTATCCTGTATAAGGTTCTTTCTTTTCCTTGATTGTGCATATCATGCCTTTCATTACATCTGAGAGGTTTCCTCCTATTATGTCTTTGAATATTCTTTCTGCCACTTTCTCCTTATTTTCTTTCTGTGTCTCCCACAAAGCATGTGTGTAATTCTTGATTTTATACCATATGTCCTTTCCACCAGGTGTTGAAGGGCCTACATATTCCTGAAGTTCCAGTCTCCATTTCCCCATGGAATGTTTCAACAACCTGGCAAGGCTGGAAGATCCATTTTCCTAAACGCTCTGGCACATTGTGGAGTAGTCTGTTCCCCTGCAAGTCTAGGACCTAGTACCATAGGAAGCAGAGTAAGGAAACAGTTGACAAGAAAGTTCACAGCACTGCCTGGGAAATGGCACATGCTTTGTTCCATGATAGGAGTGTGGTCAGTGAGGAGACACCAACGATATCCTTTCAGGAATATTTTGTTGTCTGTGATTCATGCTGTGTCTCCATGGCCCTAATACACACAGGTCTCTGTGGCACAGCCCCAAAGTTGGTTTCTTGGGTGGTTTTAGGAACAGGGAGGTGTGGGTGCTGTCAACAGTGTTGACCATGGTTCTGCTTGGAGCTCTGCAGAAACCCAGGGAGCAAAAGGAAGCCCTCACCCCAACATACAAAGCAGGAGTCTGGGCACCCAGTGGTGTGTTCTCATCTGGGCCACCCATGAGGATGTCCTTTAGAAGTCACATTTTCTGAGCTGACCACACCAGTATCCACCATGTTCCCCTCCCCACCCACCTATGGGCCCTCCCATCCGCAGCCTCCTGCTGTGCCACTGCCTGAGAGAGCCACCAGCTGCCTGGCCCCAGACAAGGAGAGCCACTTACCAGCCACAGGACCTGGCAGGAACCTGTGGCCATAGTAGGAAAGTCCCATGGCCCTCCAGGGATACCAGAGGATCTTTTACACTCACTTTTAAAATTTGTAATTTCTTTCTAAATTGTATCTCTTTTGTTTTTCAATTTTATATTAAAGATCTTATTAACTGCTTAAAAAAAAACATTTCTCTTACGATTTGCCTAGACCACATGGTATGGGAATATATCTCAATAAAATGGCTTAAAATACTAATAAATATTACTGCAAAAATAACCAGAAATAGCCACTGTGTATAGAACTGAAATGGTATGGCTGTGAGGGAAGTCATTCAAGTGTGAGTTTTTGAGTCTGGTTTTTGTTTGTTCTTATTATTAAAATAATGAAAATGCTTTAATAATGTTTAAAATGAAGAACACAAAGCTCTGTGATTATAGCAAATTCCAAGGATTATATGCTTTGCCTCATTTGACTTCTTTATTATTAAGTCTCTATAAAATTGATTTGTAGAAAAAACTACGGTGGTTTGTGGGAAGTACACCCGATGTGAGATAAGGTCTACAGTTAGTAGTCATATTTTCATGATGCTCTTGCCTAGTTTTTAACAACCATTTCACCACAAACCCAGGAGTTGTTGGAGGTTGATGTATGGGGTACCTGTATGATGTTACACGTGTTTATTTGGAAAATTCCCAGTGATTACTATACACATAATTTTGCTGTACGTTCAGGTATGAATTGTATACTTCAATAAAAAATATTTTTACAAGCAGAGTGTGTTGATCATCACACATGAAAGTTTTGTTTTTGCCCATTTCTTTATTCAGTCTTCCATTTTTTGCTCTTCCAATTGGAGGACATGCTCCTGGGTGCATCCAGATGGACGGCTGAACCCTCGGACTGGACCATGCACCCCTTGACCCTTATGAGCCACTCTGCCTGACATCTGCAGAATAGCTGAGTTGAGTTTTGAATCTTGTTCAACCAATAGATGTTTTTTCCCTCATTGTGGTGGGCAGGGGCATCTTGATAACATTGGGACAGAGCTGGAGGTTGACGAATTTGCATCGATTTGTTGTGAGGGATATTTTCTGTGAACTGTCAGCCTTGCTTTTTCTGGTAAGAATAACTTTCATTTCATTTCAAATGCTTTCAAAGAAGTAGAATGTGACCTAAAAGCAGTTATTTATATAGAGGTAATGCCCTTGAATCCTTCTCTATGTGAGAAAATCTCAAAGAATTGTGAGACTTATCAGAGATGCTTTCTGTGAAAGCAAACCTAGAGATGGAAATCATGATGACAGAATCATAAAATAATTCTCAAAGATCTCCTCTAAATTACTCAGTCAAAAGTGGGCTTATTCAAAAATTATAAATCAGAGAAAAACATTTGGACCTAGCTCATCATTATTCTCCCAGTAAGCATAGTTATCATTATTTAATTAATTTTAAAATATTGTACAGAAATTTTTGTAGCATCTGCCTTCACCAGTAAATGAAATCCTTGAGGCCACTCATGTTTCAAGAGTGTGTTTTTCAAAGGAGCTAAATAAATGCCTTACATTTTCATGTAGTGTGTTCTTATCTTTTGAGTAATACATTCATTCTTAGGAAAAGATTTATATTCAAACCATATAGATATTTAAGAATCATTTTCCAAGTTTACATTTTGCCAGGTGCTTTGAAAATGGTTTTTCTGTTTGAACGGCACCAAATATGTGTGTGAAAAATATCATCAACAGCTATTTCCTGAGTAGAGTCCATATCATACATTTAATGTAATTTTCTCCAACCCACACTATTATTATTTTTCAAAGTGTATTTTTATAATAGAAGGTGAACTTAGAAAAAGGTCATGCATTTTGTGAGACTACACAAACAATAGCCTTCCCTCAGACACACCACACTTTGATGGAAGTTTTGTTATAGACTGTAAGATAATAGCATCAGATTATGACCATGGTGTAGCATCATCCAGAGTGTGTATTTGGCACACATTTTCCATTGTCTCCCATTATCAACATGTAATTCTTGATGTGGATGTTGCCTGTGTTTCATGGCTTCTCATGTGTTTACTACTTTCCCCCCTTAATCATCAATTTGATTCTTAGTCTATTCATAATACATCTATATTTGGACAACTACCTCTAAACAGAATTAGAGTTTCATGACTCTCTTACTAGAAAGAGATCCTTTTTTTAATTTCATTCTTGTGTGTTCTATTCAGCCTGGTCATCAATTTATGAGAATTCTATTCCTAAGATTCCCTGCCACCTGCCTCCCTGCCCCCTGTACCCCAAAAACAATGGGCAATGGATATGTTCAAGCCTCACCCTCTGGGGATCACCAGGATGGAGGAAGGATGAGCCAAATCACATCACCAGACAACCAGCACCACCAGGTGGTCACATTTTCCTAAACTCATATAGACCACGTGGAGTCTGCTCATACTGTTTTCAGCCTCCTCTGCCAGGAGCCATTTTGGAACCAAGGACCTGAAGGCTAATTTAGCACTCCTTGAACAGAATTTCCATCCCTGTGTAAGCACAAATATATCTGGTGTCACATGGGATTGGTTAGACTGCCTCATCATTGTGTTGTAAATAGTTTCTCATTTTTGTGGTCATTTCTTCTTCGAACCTTGGCTGAAGATCTGAAGAGAACCTTTTGCAAACAAGGGGATTTTCCTAGTAATCTCATTAGGATTGAATACGAATTTAATTCCCCTTTCTTCTGAGTCCACCTCTGACTTGTAGTTATTTGAAATACCTTGAGAATTGTTATGACATAGCATAATGTCCATGGTAACCCTGTTCTGGGTAGACTGAAAAACAGTAGGAACCCTTTCTTCTGGTTGAGCAGTGAAGGCTCTAATGACGTTGTATATGATCTGTGATGTCCTTCTTGACATTTTTCTCCATTTTCCTTTTCTCTCTGTCACTCCCTCTACTCCCCTACTCACTCTTTGCTCACTCTGATGCCTATGGAAAGAGTGGTGTGATGATCAAAATTCTGTCGGTTTCTTCATAGAAAATAAACACATATTTTAATTTACCCAGGGCTGAAGGACTGGCACATCATTTTTCTTTCACGCATACTAATGCATAATCACTAATTAAAGTTGTCTATTGGGTCCATCTTATTTTCTCAGGATGATTATTTAAAAAGATTTTGAGTTTTCTTGCTGCATTAAAGTAGGGTTGGCCTATTCTTGTCTGCAGTAGTTCATTCCAATAAGGTGTGAAGAATTCATAAATAGGAATTTGATAATCCAGGACAAAATATAGCATAAATGAAAATAAAATCACTAATCCAGTAATTTATGTCATCTTGCCTATTATTTTGTCCAATTGTTAGGGCTGTAATATACAAATAAGAATTATGTCACCATTGATTTGAATGATGTCAGAATTATTAGTATCATTTAAATATTCTTCATCTATGGGGTATTTCTTATCATGGGTTATATTATATCTAACTGACCTTAAACCCTCTCTTTCGCTCTCTTTTTGCAATACATTTTTATTCTATTATGTATGTATCATCAAGTAGTGTTTAACTGAAAAATATATGTTCACAGAATGACTTATAATTCTAAAATAAACCACATTTATTAATATCTCTAATCCTCTCAGACTGATCTTTAAGTTTTGGGGATGTCCTCAAGCATATGTGTAGGAGACAATTTTTCTAAAGTTTATTTTTCTCTTGAAACAAATTTCACCATGAATTTAATAGTTGTTTTCATTTTATGCATGTTACTATTGGAGCAGCTGGTTTACCAAAAAATTCTTGCAGAAAATAAAGAATTTCCATATATACCCCACTTGTTTTCCTTATCATTAACCTTTTATATTCTTCTCTTTCCTTCTTGATATTCTGTCTAAAGGGTCAATCCATTATTGAATCTAGTGTATTGAATTTTCTTTTTAGTAATGTACCACTGTCTATTTCTCCTTTCAATTTTTCAACATTCGCTTCATATATTTTAGAGATTTGCTGTATATATATATATATATATATATATATATATATATATAATTGCTCATTTGTTTATATATTTAATTATTGATGTTGTCTTTAATTGACCCATTTATTAGTATATATTGTTTTTCCTTTCCTAGGCATCAGTTTTATTTTATTATTTTTGTTACAATTGATAAAACAAGATAGTTATTATAGGTTTAACTATACTCCATATGCATGTAAAATAGAAAATTTTGGAGAGGATGCACAGAAAGAGTAATTTTCATTTATTGCTGTTGGCAATGTAAAATGGTGCAGCCAGTGTGGAAGACAGTTTGGCCATACCTCAGAGAGGTAATTATGGAACTATCATGTGGCCTGGCAATCCAACTACAAGATATATACCCCCAAAATTAAAGCATTGGCTTAAATATTTGCACACTGATATTCAGAGGGGCATGAATCACATTTGCCAAAAGATGGAAGGAACCCTTGTCCATCAACCTATGAATGGACAAGTAAAATATGGTTGTATACATACAATAGAATGTTTTACAACATTAAAAAAGAATGAAGTTCTGATATGAAAAACAAGGATGGTACAAAGATATCATCTTGAGTGAAATAAGCTATTCTCAAAGAACAAATATTGTGTGATCTCACTGATTTGAAATAATTATAATCAAAACACTTATAGAGGGGAGATTTGTAGCTCAAGTGATTGAGTACCTGCTTCCCATATATACAAGGTCCTGGGTTCAATCTTCAATACCTTCTAAAAACAAAACAAACAAAAACACAAACTTTCTTTGGGGAGCAGATGTAGCTCAATGATTGAGCACCTGCCTCCCAAATGCAAATTCCTGGGTTCAATCCCTGGTACCTTCTTTAAAAAACAGAGTCAGAATCTATAATATAGGCTACAAGAGTATGGGGTGGTGATAGAAAATTGGAAATTAATACTTCAATGGGTTGAATTTCAGTGCACATACATCCTGCACCACTGCCCCTCCAAGTAGTAAATAAAATGGTATGCCACCCATCCCCACAAATTCTGGCCATCAAAGTTGGGGGAGTGATGAACATGCACCACCAGTGCTTCCATCTCCTTATTGTCCAATAGCAGCAATACTGCCTTTCAGGTGGAGAAAATCACCTTATAGGTCTCTTAAAAGAGTTGTCTGTGGCTGTTCTCAGCTCCAACATTTTTGCCTATAATGGTTTTGTCTGGCCAGTGGAAAAGGCATGTTCAGTATGGGGTTAAACATAGCTTACTGTCACTTGAATGCAGAAATGCACCCTTTGGCACCAGTGCTCCCAGACTTTATGAAGCACCTGGAAATTATTATGACCTTAATTGATATTTGGTCTGCAATTTTGCACTGGGGAATGCATTTTTTTTGCCATCCCACTCTGAAAAGAGGACCAGGATCAAGTTGCTTTACAATGGCAAGGTCTAAAACATACTTTCACTGTACTGCCACATGAGTATATGAACTCATCCACTATCTGTCCCAATGGACCAGACAATATTTGCATAAGCTACCACTGCCCAAAGGACAGAGAGGGCTCCACTATATTGTTGACATCATGTTAGTGGGCCAGTGCAAGGAACAAACTGTCCAGGGATTGCATGTATTGCTAACTTGGCTTCAACAATCCAAATGGGCCATAAATTCCCAGATACAAGGCCCTGCCCAGTAAGTCATATTCTTAGGTAGTATATGGGTCAGAGTCCAGCACTGGATTCCTACCAGGTATAGGACAAATTACTGCCCTTAAAGTCACCCACCTCTGAACAGGAAGCCCAGTAGTTTTTAGATTATTTTTGTATTGGTGCCAGCATATTCTTCATCTTGGTCTCTTGGTATCAACCTGGCACATCTATATTGAGTCATATAAGGTCATGCTGAAAGAAGAGCCATAGGACTTTTTTTTAGGTTACGGGCCCAGGGATTGAAACTGGGACCTCATATGTGGGTAGTTGGTACTTAGCTCCCCCGTGTTGGTTTTTTCATTTGTTTGCTTGTTTTATTTTTTTAAGAGGTACTGGGAATTGAACTGGGGACCTTCCATGTGGGAAGTGGGTGCTCAATCACTTAAGCAACATCCATTCCCCAGGATTTTAGATGAGAAAGTTCTATAGATGAAGTGGATGGATTCCTAGAAACACTCAAACATGCTACACTGTACAGAGAAGGAATAGAAGACCACCAAAACAAATCACAAACAATGAGATTGAATCAGTCATCAAAAATCTTCCAACAGAAAAAGTCTAGGACCATATGGGTTCACAGGTGAATTCTACTAAACGTTTTGAGAATAATTAACACCCATCCTGTTTAACCTCTTCCACGAAATTGAAGAGGAGGGAAAATTACCCAATACATTTTCTGAACCCAACATCACCCTAATACAAAAGCCAGATAAAGATTCTACAAGAAAAGAAAATTACAAAACAATCCTTCTAATGAACATAGATGCAAAACTTTTCAACAAAATATTTGTAAATTGAATCCAACAGCATATAAAAACAATTATACATCATGATCATGTGGGTTTTATTCTTGGTATGTGCAAGTGTGGCACAACTTAAGAAAATCAATCAATGTAATATATCACATTAACAAACTGAAGTAAAAAATGTTTGTATGTATTGTGAGAATTTTTATTTTTACCCACAATAAAAATAAATAAAAAATTTTAAAAAAAATCACATGATTATCTCATTTCAAGCCGAAAAGATATTTTTGAAAATCCAGCATCTTTTATTCATAAAAATACTTCAAAAGATAGCTATAGAAAGAAAGTCTCTCAATATAATAAAAGACATATATGGAAATCCCACAACCAACATCATACTCAATGGGGAGAGGTGGAAATCTTTCCCTCTAAGATGAGGAACAAGACAAGGATGCCCACTGCCAGCTTTGTTATTCAACATTGTGCTAGATGTTCTAGCTAGAGCAATTAGGCAGAACTAAAAATAAAAGGCATCCAAATTGGAAAAGAGGAAGAAAATCTCTCACTATTTGTAGATAACATGATTATATATTTAGAAAAGCCTGAAATATCTGCAACAAAGCTAATTGAGCTAATAAATGAGTTCAGCAAAGTGACATGATACAAGATCAGCATGCAAATATCAGTCGCATTTCTTCACTCTAGTGATGATCAAGCTAAGGAGGAAATCAAGACAAAAATTCCATTTACAATAGCAACAAAAAGACTCAAATATCTAGGGATTAATTTAACCAGGAATGTAAAGGATTTGTATTCAGAAAACTACAAAACACTGCTAAAAGAAATCAAAGAAGAACTAAACAGATGGATGGACATTCTGTGTTCATGGATTGGAAGACTAAAAATCAAGAATATGTCAATTCTAACACATTGATTTATAGATTCAATGCAATGTCAGTCAAAATTCCAACAATCTATTTTACAGAAATTAAAAAATCAATTACTAAATTTATTTGAAGGGAAAGGGATCCTGAATAGCCAAAAATATCCTAAAAAAGAAGAGCAAAGTCAGAGGACTCATGCTTCCTGACCCTGAAGTGTAATATAAAGCTACAGTGGTCAACACAGCATGACGTTGGCATAAAGATAAATGCATTGATCAATAGAATTGAACCGAGAGTTCAGAAATAGGCCCCCACCTCTATGGTCAACTGATTTTTGATAAGTCTACCAAGTGCACTTTTCTGGGGCAGAACAGTCTTTTCAATACATGATGCTGGAAGAACTGGTAGCCATAACCAAAAGGAGGAAAGAGGACCCCTACCTCATTCCCTATACAAGAATCAACTCAAAATGGATCAGCAACAAAAACATAAAATTCAGGACCATAAAACTCCTAGAAGGTAACATAGGGAAATCTCTACAAGACCTTGTAGTTGATGGGGGTCTCTTAAACATCATACCCAAAGCATGAAAAACATAAGAAAACAGATAAATGGGACCTCCTCAAAATAAAACACCTCTGCACCACAAAGGACTTTGTGAAGAGTGTAAAAAGGCATCCTACACAATGGGAGAAAATATTTGGCAATTACACATCTGACAAGGGTCTTATATCCAGGATATATAAAGAGATACTTCAACTCAACAATAAAAAGACAAATGTCTGATTTAAAAATGGGCAAAAGGCCTGAATAGACATTTTTATAAGGATGAAATACAAATGGTGAAAAAACATGAATAAAAATGTTTACATTACTTGCTATTAGGGAAATGCAAATCAAAGCTACAATGAGATATCATTTCACACCTACTAGAATGGTCACTATTAAGAAAACAGAAAACTACAATTTCTGGAGAGGATCTGGAGAGTTAGGAATGCTTATTCACTATTGGTGGGAATGTAGAATGGTACAATCACTGTGGAAGTCAGTTTGATGGTTCCTAAGGAAGTTAGATATAGACCTACCATGTGACTCAGCAATACTACTACTAGATATATACCCAAAAAAACTGAGAACAGTGACATGAACAGAGATCTCCACACTGATGTTCTTAGTAACATTATTCACAATTGCCAAAAAAATGGAAACAACCGAGGTGCCCATGAATGTGCAAATGGATAAACATTGGTATACACACATGATGGAATATTATTCAGCTGTAAGAAGAAATGAAGTCATGAAGCATGTGACAACATGGATGAGCCTGGAGGAAATTTTGTTTAAGGAAGCAAGCCAGGCACAAAAAGACTAATACTGTATGATTTCACTATTAAGACTAAATATAATGAGCAAACTCATGGATTCATAGCTAGAATATGCCACCAGAGAGAATAATGTGGTTAAAGAATGGAAAGTTGAGGTTTAATGTGTGCAGAATTGGTCAAAAGTTGTTTGTAAATGTTTGAAAATGACTACAAATGGTGAAACCACATCATAGGATTTGTAATTAGCAGCTTAACATATGGGAAAGATAGTGGTTGTTTTGTGTTGATTTTTTTTTTTTTTTTTTTTTTTTTTTAGATTTGAGTAATGAAAATGCTCTCACATTGATTGAAGTGATGAATGCACAATTCAGTGATTATTCCAAATGCCATTGTCTGTACACTTTAGATAATTTATATGGTTTATGAACAGAATAATATAGGGTGAGTTGGGGGGAAAGTACACCAAAATTAAGATATAGACTTTGATTTGTAGTAATTCTTTGATGATGCTTTTTCAAAACTTTTCACAAATGTTTCACAATAATGCCAGTTATTTGTTGTTACTTGTTATTTGTTTCACAATAATGCCAGTTATGGTTAAAATAAGTTCTAAACCATGTGGGCAGATTTGGGAGCATTTTATTAATAATATGTCAAATTGTTTGGTAAATAAAATAGTTGTGATTGAGACTGGAGCTCCAACATTAACTTGTAGTCAGCTCCTCCAATTTGTCCAATTCCTATGGGTTATTTGCCTCAATTGTTTGTTCAACTGTAGATAGACAAGCCAGCAAGTGCTTTGAACTACAGGGTTTTTTAAGAGCCAAATTTGATGGCATGTGGTCCTCAGCATTTGGCATCTTTGTTTGATAGAATGGCTTATTTGGAGCATTTGAGCCTCTGGATTACAAACCAATGAAAGCACCCAGAAAAATAACAACAACAAAAAGCCAACAGAATGGTGTAGGTCTGCATCCAATTGGCTTTTTCTTAGTTTATGCTGCCTCCCCACTTAGCATGAATTATAATCAATAATAACATTGCTAACATTGTCAGTTTCATCATGGTGGGAGAGGATCTTTGCTCCTGCATTATTTTCTAATGTGGTTATCATTTATGAAGTGGAGTTGCTAATTTCCCTTCTTGGTGGCACATACCTTTATGTAAATGGTCCTGAAGCAATAATTTAAATTTACTGAAGGAGATTCATGGGGAAAGATTAATCATCCATCCCATATATACTGAAAAATGTGGAACATTCCTACATGGTGAGAATTTAGGTTTAAATGTGTCCTATAACAAATGGTCCCATAATAGATGTTGGGACTGTATGATAATCTGTTATTAATGGGTCCCAAGAGAATATCTGTCTCAATATATCCCCCAGTCCTGATCAACTGGAAGCAAAATAGAAAATCCATATTATGGGGAAAGAAATTATTGAATGGTTCATGTATACAGAATTCTCATAAACTTGAAGATGAAACATGCCCCCATTAAATATCAAAAATAGCAATGAGGAGGTTTGTAAAAATTAGTAGGTGATGTAAGTCTTCCCAAATGACTGGAATTGAGAGAAATTAAAGTTTTGGGCAAAAGTAAAACCCAAACAACAATAATCAATGGTATGAGTTCTGGGAAGATGGCATGAGTAGCTCAAACAGGGTGCAACTCTCACAAAACAGGGAGTAAGCATAGAAGTCATCCCAGGGAGCTGCTTTGGGGAACTGCAGTAAAGGACAGTGCCACACACATCATCAAGGAATATTGGGAATGGAAAGACAAAGGGGAAAGGGAAAACTGTGATTTGTTGACCTCACAATTGGGAATGGGACCTGTCCCCCACACTCAAGGTGAATAAACTCCATAAAACCTGCGGCTAAACAGACAACAGAGAAGGGAAAGGACATATTCCTCCCAGGGAAAAGGGAGGATGCAACAGAGCCTGACCATGGTTTCTGTTCAGGGAGCTTAACTAGTTTAAGCTGGTTTTGAATCTACTATCTCAGAAGTCAATGGACATTGAAGGATTTATCATAGTGGAAAGATTTGCCAAAAGGCATCATCTGCTAGCCAGCCAGGAAAGTGAAGAAAGACAAGCCTTGTCTCCCTTGTTTCTTTCCCACTCACTTTAGATATATTCTATGCCCCATTAGTGGCTCCCTGCCCCTCCTTTGATAACTTAAATAGGGAAAACAAAGTTTTAGAAAAAATTGAACCAGAATTTCAAGAAGAGTTGTGAAATAAACCACTAGGACCCCCTGGAGGACCAAGAAGGCTGCCAGAAGAATCCCATGAGAACTTAGCCATGAGAACCCCATTTGGAATGAGATCTCATTTGGGGTCAAGGGAAGCCCAGATACCCTCAAGGTGCCTCACCCCTGGGCTCTCTGGGGAACTGATGGGTAGGACAATCAATCAGAAGAGTAAACAGCTGGTGTCCCACCCCCAAACATTAGCAAATGGAAGAATAATTAATAGCTGAAAGATGACCCCCACAAGCCATATCTCTCTCTTTCCGCCTGAAGGAGCCCGCATCTACATCTTGGGATGCATAATCTGCTATTTTCTCCCATTTCTGTTCTCTTCTGTCATTTTTTCAATAAACTACTGAACTAACTAAACCATCATATTCTTAAATTCTTTTACATAGCATAGCCAAGAACTTAGAGGAATCCATTATCCCCCAACTTCCCCTGACTTTATGCCTAGGCATAAAAGTTGTCATCAGTCTATTTTACTGAAAGTACGTTGGATGCATTTTTTGCCTAATGCATGGAAAATGGCTGTGCACTGGGGGACTGAGTGAGATCTGTGGGAGTCGTGGGCTGTGGAAGCAGCACTTGCATGTAGCATTCACTAAATCCAGGAAATGTGGAGCCCCGATGACTGTATCATTTGGAGTAATCTTTCTCACAGTGGGTTTTTTTTTTTTTTTTTTTTTTTTTAATGTATTTTTATTACAGAAGTTTTGAACTTACGGAACAATCATGCACATGTGTAGAATTTCTATACAACATCCCTTCACCAACACACCACACTGTGGAGGAACATTTGTTACAGATTATGAGATAATATCATCAGACTGTTACCACCAAGCATGTTCCATAGCATACATTTGGCACACTTTTCCAATACCCACACAGTATCAGGACAGTACATCTTTGGCAGTGATGCAAGAATATTACAGTATTTTTGTATCCTGTGGACATTAGTCTATAGGTCATTCAAACTGTATTTTTCCAATGCTTCTTCACATTCCTACCACCTTGCAATAGTGATGCACATTTAGGGATGTAAATTTCCCACTCATCCTTGCCTTTACCTCCTCTCATTAAGTTATGATATGTTGTGATCTCTTTTACATTCATCTCAAGATATTTACTGATTTTCCTTGCAATTTTTTCTTGGTTGCACAAAGAATTAAAAATGTGTTTTTTACTGGTTCTGTATTGGTGGTTTTTCCATTTCTCCACATTTTATTGCTTTCCAGCATCATTTCATTATGGTCATAGAAAGTGATTTGCATAATTTCAGGCTTTTTAAAATTTGAGACTTGTTTTGTGACCCAGCACATGGGCTGAGCTGGAAAACTATCTATGTGCTCACGAGAAGAATATATTTAGCTTTCATTTTATTGCTGTTGCAAATTTTTTTAATTAATTACTTTTTATATTTTAAAAGATGCTCTCACAGTGTTTTTTGTTAATAGATATTTCAATCCAATTTATTTGCTAGACATGAGCCCTCCTTTCTTTCCAGTTTACTTGCAGAGGACTATACTTCATTGGAATGAGAAAATGGAAACAAAACAACAAATGAAACTATCTGAAATAATATTGTAGAACCAAGGTTACAGCTTAATATGAGATAAAGTAAATTTGTCCATTACCAAACTTTGGAGCTCTTCATATATATCCATAAATTGCCAAATTTAGTATTGAAAAAGTGATTTCCTTTTTAGCTTTTCTTTGTCCATTTCCCAGTATCAGAGCATTTGGGTTGTTTCTAGTTCATGGTGATTAAAGCTGCTATAAGCAGTCATCTACAGGTTTTCTCTTGGGTAAATAGCTGGAAGAAGAATTTCTGCATTGTATGCTAAGTATGTTGAACTTTAAAGAAATCACCTACTGTTTTCCAAAGTGGCTGCACTATTTTGAATTCCCATCAGTAATGGATGAGTGTTCCATTGCTCTCCATACTTTTGAGTTGTTATCAAAACTTGAGCCATTCTAGTAGGTGTATAGTGGTACCTCATTGTGGCTTTGATTTTCATTTCTCTGATAACCAATGATGTTGAGCATACTTTGATGTGCTTACTGCTATCCATATATCTTCTTTGATTCAGTACTTGTTCAGATCTTTGGCCCTTTAAATTTCTTTTTAATATTATTATGTTTCAAGAGCTCTTTATATGTTCTGGAGACAATCTTTTAACATGTATATTATTTACAAGTATTTTCTCCTAGTCTGTGATTTCTCTTTTTACTCTCTCAATAATGTCTTTCAAGATGAGAAGTTCTTCATTTTGAGGTCCAATTTGTTGATTTTTCCTTTCATGGGTTAGACTTTTGGTACCATGTATACTTTCAGCAATGAAAGGGAACAAACTACTGAAACACAATGATGTGGATGAGCCTCAAGGGCACTAAGCTGAGTGAATGAAGCCAGAAACAAAATGCTACACACTGTGCAATTCCATTTATATGACCTTCTGGAAAAGATGAAATTAAAGGGACAGAAAATAGATAACTTGTTGTCAGCAGCTGGGGGTGGGATAGGTGTTGACTACAAAGGGGGGAGGGTTTTTTCAGTAATGCAACTCTCCTGTAGCTTGGTTGGGGTGCTGGTTACACAACTATATGTACTTGTTAAAACTTGCAGAACTGTCCACTAAAATGGGTGGATTTTACCATATGCAGATGATGCCTTAATTTTTAAAAAAGCAAATTTTTACCTTGTTGACATCCTATTGCATTTTAGTTTCTTCAGGGAGGAGTTCTAAAAAGCATCCAAGACAGAGTGAAAAGAAGTTAAGAGTTAAAAAAAAGAATCATACAATCTTATCTTACAGCTAATAATACAGACCAGAAGCATTTTTCAAGAGAAGGATAGACTCATGTGCTCCATGATGAGTGGGATGGTGGGACATGGGGTGCTCATTGCTGTTTCCTAAAACTCTTCCCTCTACCTCCTGGACACAATAACAGATGTGTCATTCACACATTTTCAGTCTCCCTTGCAATGAAAAAATCCTGCAGGCATTATGTATGTGATTTCCATGCCTGGCTCATCAAAACCTCTTGTTATTCTCTACTCTTTCCCTTCTCCCCAAATCTGAGTGGATGTAGAAGATCCAGCAAAAGCTATCAAGGCCCTAGGGGATGATAGAACCACAAGGTGGAAGGAACTCATCAAGGGGATGGTGGCATGAGTAAGAAATGCACTTTTATTTTGTTTCACCAACTGAGATTTATGAGACTTGTTTGTTACAGTACTTTGTGGTACTTATCCTAATACAAATAGTGTAATTGCATTTCCTTGCCTACTTGGTCATATTAAAATGTTGGGATTCTTGGTAAGAAGAATAATGAAATGATAAACACATGAGGATGGAGAGTTCTTCAGAAATATTTGTATGGAGTGTTTTTGGTTGGAATTTTTTGAGGGTGTCTTTTGACCTATGACTTTTAGGAACACATTTGCACTTTTATTTGGGCTGCATTGTTACAAGTTGCCTGATTCATTCATTCATTAATGGAAAGCTTTATTAGAAACATTGCACAGTGATGGTAGATTTTTTCTTTATCTCCTTGTATTTCTATTATTTTTGCATTAAGCTGATTGAGTTGATAGTTGTATATAATTTTGGAATTTTTAACTCTTCCATGTGTATAGAACATTTTATCATTTTGAATTGACCTTTTTCTATTAATGCTCCTAATTTACAAACAAATTACTTGGTGTTAGTGGAATTATGTGTGCTTTCCTTTGTTTGGTATTTCCTTAGCATATAAATTTGGTTTCTTGCTTTCGTACTTCCTTTATACTATATTTTAAACAAGACATAGCTGGATATAAAAACCACAGTTTGCAATTTTCTTCCTTTTAAAATTGGGGCAATTTAAATTGAAAATAATTACAATAATTTTTGTAATTACTAATATATTTGGATTCATCGCTTTCATTTCATTTTGTGATCTCTATGTGCCTCACACTTTCTTGTTTTTTCTTCTTTCTTAATTACTTCAATTTGAGTATTTGATTTCATTCAATTTTTTGTTGTTGTTGTAAATCATATCTACTTTTATACTTTCTCTTTCTCCCTAGAGAGTTTAAGCTGCATATTTCACTTGTCAAAGACCGATGCCAATAAATATCTTTTTTCTTTTCTGGTGTAATTCAAGGATCTGGACAAAAATAACCCTCATCTTTGCTTATATACTGTGGCAGAAGATGCTGTTTGTTCATTGAATATCCGTTTTCTATTCTTTTTGGATGGAGTCTTCAGCTACATTTTCAAGCCTTCCTTGTTGTCCTTCTCCCTCAGCAGCTGGGACAGAATGAGCTAGTGCTGTTCATTCAGCTTCTGAGCCTTTTCCTGGCAGGAGTGTGTCGCCATCTCCGCGGCGGGACGAGAACCTCGGGACAGCTAAGGGGGCGGCCAACTGAGGACGGGGCCCGGCAGAGTGAAGGCACCTGGCACCACGGAGCTGCGGGAGGACTCAGCCCAAGAAACCGGGGCGGCTGCGGCTGGAACGGGGGAGCGGCAGCCGCGATGGTGGCAGGATCTACGTGTCCTGCTTCCTCGCCCCGCCGCCCCGCACGCAGGGCAGGGGCACGAGGGAGGAGGGGAGTCCTTTATGTATACCTTTCTTAACATTGGTAAAACAATTGAGTTTGTTTTTAAGATTAAATAAGATAAATGTGACGGGACAGAATTTTTTAGATTACTGCTTCTATAAATTGTTAAGCTGCCTTTTCTATATTATTTTATTTTTGCAGTTGAGATAAAGTTAGGAAAAATTCAGTGAAGGACTGGATGTAGCTCAAGTGATTGAGCTCCTGCTTCCCATCTAGGAGGTCGTGGGGTCAATCTCCCATACTTCTTTAAAAAATTTTTTTCAATGGTGGTGGGGGTGACGTCATCAACACAGCGACAGAAGCCGTATCCTGAAAAATCCTCCCCTGATACACTGGATAATGTTAGAGGACTTCACAAATGCTGAATTGAAGAAAATGAAAAATATCAGGTAGGACACTTCCATCCAGGACCTACAGGTCCTCTTCCCTTCCCTCTCAATGGGTCCCGTGCAAAGCTTGGGAGTTCTCCAGAAGCAGCAAAGCAGCCTGGATTCTTCTCGTTGGGGAAATAGATTTTAGAGGAACTCACAGTAGTGGGTTAGAACCACACACATATCCAGGTGTGGAGACAGAAGTCCACAGAGACCCAGTGCTGAAAACAAGCTGCTGGGGAATTCTGAAAACAAAAGGGACCCCATTTTAGTGGGGTGGGGAGTAAAATCGCAGCAGAATGGCTATGGCCTCCTGGCATACTCGCTCAAACCAGTTACTGTTGGTGGAATTCATTAAATGCAGTATGGACTTTTCTGGGGGTCTCACCTGTCTGGAATGACCCTGTCTGACTCTCAGAGGCAGATAACCTAGTAGGTAAGAAATTTTTGGCAGAAAAGCCTCACAGAGAAAAATGGAAGGAGGGGTTTGAACTGAGCTGCTGTTAGACTGGAAAGTCCCAGAAAGGAAAAGTGTAAGGAAAGTGGGGCACTGAGTGAGGAAAAGAATTTAAACAAATCATAGGAATTCCTGGAGAAGGAGGAGAGGAAATAACCTGGCATGATATGGCAGTTTGTTATGTTTCAAGAGTTCTGGGGAAAGGAGCACCTCCAAGAGGTAGAAACTAAGTTAAGCTTCAATTTGCTGATGTAGGGCTTAGCATTAAGGACTCCATCTATGGCCTACTTAATTTAACAATTTCTAGTTTGATCTGACTCAGCCATTGAGAGTTGTGATCAAAATGTAAGGTGTTAAGCCCATTTTCAGTTACTGCTTAAGGTCTTAGAGTAGTACTTGCAGGTTATTTTCACGTTGGGCTCATAGAAGGTCATGGTGCCAATTTTTCTACAATCATCATTTTGATGTCTTTCCAGATATAAAGAAATCATTTGCTGGGCAAATGATCCCAGACATAAAAAATCACAAGTGGCTGGGGACACACATTCAAAACCCATGAGAGAAAAGAGTATACCAGGGGGACTAAAATGAGTACTAGAGTGATAAAAGGCCCAACTGCCTACATCATAGTATACTCCCAAGCCCAGGACCCATGATTTGACCAAAATGAAATCAACATGATCAAATCAGGGCCTTGAGGATAGTCTTATCTGTGTAAACCATGTGGTCTATTTAATTATTTCATGCAATTGTGTCTCAACTTCCCCAGAATTGTGTAACCAGGTACAACAGTTGATTTTGGCAATGGCAAAAATCCCTCCTTGTTTCAGCAAATAAGTGACAAGTTTGGCAATGCTATTGTCTAAAATAAATTTAAGTCTAATGACTTGCTGTGCAGCTATAGCTCTAGCAGTAGATTCAGTAATTTCACTTACTGTGATTGATAAATATCTAATCCTGTTTTCATTTGGGTTAACCCCAAGCCAAGGTAGCAGCAATCTGCCAAAAGAGTCAAACCCAGAATCATTAACTCCCTGGGGAAATCCTGTTTTACCTGTGACTGTAGATTGAAGGGAGTATTCCAGTGAGAAGTTTCAGATTTATTATAAATTCCTGGGAAGCGGCTGTGGCTCAATCAGTAGGGCTCCTGTTTACCATGTGGGAGGACCCGGGTTCGGTTCCCAGGGCCTCCTGGTGAAGGCAAGCCCGCCCGGATGGTGTGGTTGGCTGACCCGGCGAGCACAAGCAGCAAGGGGGGGATAAATGAATAAATAAATAAAATCTTTAAAAAAAAAAAAATTAAAATAAATAAATAAATAAATAAATAAATAAATAAATTCCTAAGGGACTGCGAGGAGACAAAGTGCACATTGCCCAGACATTTATCAGCTTTTAGTGTAATTTACTGCCCAGACAAATATTTGATAAAATTTCTACAACAAAAATATTGCCTTACAGAAAAATATAACTATAGTCGAGGTGATATTTGTAAATTCATTACTAGGAATACTATCATTTGTCCTTAGTATCCAAGGGTCTGTGTTATTGAGAGTTCAAGTGACGAGCTGACCAAAATTTAATTGTGCTGTGAATCTTTTGCAGATTGAGTACCTTAACTTGAAAGTGGACATGAATTGTTAAGGTAACTTGTAGTTTGTGGATGCATTTGGACTATTATAGTAAGTTTTCCAAACTCTTCTATTATATCTTTATAAGCCTCTCAAATAGTTGTATTTATAGTGTGGTTGATATTCAGCAAAAGCAGGTTCTTTCCTTCCAATACATTTTAAAGACCAATTCCTGAGATACTGTGGTTCCAAGTGAGAAAGTTTATTTGCTAGGATAGCAAAGAGATCATTGGTCTAGCAATGGCACAAAAATCTGCCTCCTTGATTGTGAGGAGTTTAGGGTTTTTATGGATTCAAACAGAGGAAAGTAGAATGGTTAAAATCAAAATAGTAAGTATATACAAGCTAGTTTTCAAATAACCATAAACAAATGTAAGATTAGTCTAGAATAAACACCACAATAATAAGTATACACAAGGGTGAGTCTCATTTTGAAATGACCATAAAAAAAGGTAAAGTCAGAATGGAATAACCATCACAATAGTAAGTATACCCAAGGGAGAGTCTTTTTGCAACCAAAAAGAAGGATGAGGTTGACCTAGCCAGTTTCAGTAATTTCAGGTATTAGCTTTGGGCTATGCCATAATATATTGATAAAATAAGGAAAAAGGCATCTATATAATGGTTCAGTAATCATAAACTTTTTTTAATTCTTAATTTTTGGTTACAAGGTTATAGATCCAAGAAAACATAAAGTAGAGTAAAGAAGACCTTGGGTCTAGTATTCATATTTGATATGAAACAAGTGGTGATGTCTGATCCAAAGAGACTGAAGCATTTGCGATAAGAAAGAACTTTGTTTTGGGTAGAACTACGTGGTCCCTTGCAATGTGCATAGATCAGGGTTTGTGGTGACAATTCCAACAGTTTGTAAGGTTACCTTCCTTTGAAATGTCCTTGGAGAAAAAGACAATGGCATTGTCTTTTCAGGCCAGTGCAAGGACACTGCATAGGGAAATATAAAGATTTTATGCATTTGTAGGTATTAGTAAGGTAGAGGCTATGTGAGGACTTGTTTATGTTAGGACTTGACCTGTCACCTTGAGAATAAATATTCTACTTTGTGACGTTTTCTACTTCTCTTCCTGGCTCATTTGATTTTTAAAGTCTCCATAATTAGTCCAGGAGTCTGATGGAATTTTTTTAGTTGAGAAATGTGGATCCATGGCTCAACACCCAGTAATTAAGTTGCATTATCAGAAGTTAGGAGTACTTGGCAGAGATCCTTTTAATGAGGATCTAGGACTGTCATTTCCAGTAGACCCATTATCCTGGTAACAGTTATGATTGATAGTGTCTGTCATGTGGGACAGGAAAGCTATCCTTTACTTGTTGAAGATAATCTTTGGCATAATGCATTAAGGGTTTGCAAATTGAGTCATGCCATGGTGTGACAGTAAGTGATCACTTCTCAGTTTTTTCTCAGAGATAGGTCTGCTAGGAATAATTTCATATGGGGAGAACTTGAATTTCCTGAAAGAATGCTATGAATTAACAGAGGGTCAAAGGTAAAATTTTGGGCCAGGAAAGGCAAGGTTCTTCAGTTAGTTTAGACAGTATTAATTTAAGTTTATAATTACAGCTGTTTTACTAGTGGCTGTTTTTGCATGAAAATATGCAAGTGTATTTTTAAAAGTATTCAGGCTCAGTCCTTTTTGTGTAAGCCTGTATGTTAATGATGGCAAGAGTAATGAGAGGAAATTGGTAGAAAGGAGAAAATTTACTGGTCTACAGTTTTCAAGTGGCATACCAGAACAAGTGAGGAGCCCTCTTTGATTCCATAGCATGCTGAAAGCACTATAGATCAGGGTTTCTTAACCAGGTGAAAGATTTCAGGGGGTCTGTGAGCTTGAATTGAAAATTTTAATTTAAAGACATGCTGACGTTGATTGTCATAAAATTACCTGCTTCTACCTTCTGAGAAGGGGTCTGTGGTTTTTACCTGAATGGCAAAACACTCCATGGAAAAAAAGAACCCCTGCTATAGATATTAACAGAATTTCCTTCTGATAGAAAGCAGGGTGGGTAAGAGCACAGAATTCATCCTTTTTGGTGGAAGAAAATTGTGGATGTCTACCTTATTCAATCAGTATGTGATATAGCCTGTTTGGAATGTACCATTAACAATTCTAGCATAAGAAGCATTAACAAATAGAATGACATCTGGGTTGATCATAAGAACATGTATGGAGTCTTAATTTTGAAGTTACCAGTTTATAGTCATGAGGTATCCCCTCATTGGATAAAGGTAGTAGAGTAGCAGTGTCAATAACATTGCAGCATTTTAGGTGAAGGTTAAGAGGTGAAGTAGAAGGATCACATAAGAAGTCAGTTTTCTGGAGGAAAAAGGTTAGGCCTGCTCAGAGTTAAGTTCCCTGAAGCTATAATTAATTTGACAGTTTCTGCTGAATCTTTAACACAATTTGTGTAAGAACAGACAGCTGCATCAAGGTAGGGGCTGTAAAATGCAATAGATTTGGAGTTTCCTCTGTGTTCTTGAATTAACAACCCTTAAGACTTGGTTATATAACCATTAACCCCAATTATTTCCTATTAACAAGAAGAATGGATCCTGATTGAATCTATGAAAATAATTATAGTACTGTAAATTTAAGAATATTCAATAAAAGTCAAATTCTATAGGGGTCAGGCAAGGAGATTAAGATGAATGTTTTGTGAATTATAGATAGCTTAATTCAGTAAAGGATCCCTTGTATCTAGAAACTAGAACAATAAAATATTAGCAATAATCCAAAGAAAACTATGATCATTCTTTGTCAGTTCATTTAGCCCTAAGTAATTAATCTGTGATTTATTAGGTCTTCTGTGAATCCATCTCAAGAACCTATCAACTTTTTCATTAAAATTCTGGAAATCTTGACTCGGTACAGTGGTATGCTCTCAAAGTTATTTAAGGAATGTTATTAGGAGCTGGTGCCTCAGAGAACTTGGCATAGTTCTTCCCATATGTCTCTGAGACAGCTCTTTATGTTGAAGATGAAGCACACTGGCCTGTAGCTGATTCCAAGTGTTTTCAGAGAAGCATTAGAATAAAAACTATCAGTAGATGACAGAAAACTTAAAATATGCATGGTTAACTTATTGCTGTTTTACAAACGTGAACAATCAGATGAGAGGTCACAAAACATTATTTTAAGAACCACTGAAATTATGACCAATAATACTACTGTCTATTATCAGACTTACCAGTACTTGGACAAATCTTGGACACTGAGGATATTGACCAGTCTCTAAGAACTTTATATAATTTCTGAAATGTTTATGTTAATAACGTTTTATCCTCTAATTTAGCCAACAGAAAGTTACAAAATAATTATTAATTTGATAACACTTCCTATGCAACTGGTAACATACCAAATAAAACTAACAGTTTATCACCTCTCTTTTTATAAGGGGGAAGAGAAAAATCCCTTGAGATTTTAAAAGGACCCTCTGGAAAATCCCAATGAGAGTTTGAGATCAAGAAGATATTATTTATGGCTCAATTTTTGGAAGGAAAATGTCAAAAGTTGTTAGATTTTAACATTTTGATAAATAGGATCTGGAAAACTGTGAAGCAGTATTTAGTTCCTTACTTAATGAAAGTGACAATGAAATATTTTAAAAATAAAGAGAGGCAGTAGTATGGTGGTAAAAAAATACTTTATTTCAAAAGTGAGAAGCATTTTATATAAATATAAATATCCTTGATATTTATATAAAGGATATAATATAAAGCACAGATTTTTCTGATAAAACAAAGAATCTGTCTCTCTAAGCAGGTTCCTCAGATATTTTAGAAAAAAAACTTTTATTAATTCTTGTTAAGAGTAGAAAAATAATCCAAGGATACTTTGTCATTATAAAGGAAAGAAAATCAAATACTAATTTTGCATGAAGATTCTGTCTAAGGAAACTCTTAAAAATCTTAAAACCTATCAAATCTTAATGATCCATGGCCATGACAGATAAAATACCTTTTCTGAAAACCTTCTACAACTTTCTATATCTATTCAGATTGTCCTACATATTCCTTTTTATCATTCTATAAAAAACTGTCATTTCACTTTTAGACAAAACTCATTTCCATTCCCTTAACAAAACACATCCTGCATACCTTACATATTTGTTATCAAAAAGATCTTATAAACTGCCTTCAAACCAACATCCTTCAAAACTCAGTTTATGTTTTTATATCTACTATTATCTAGTAGATATAATGGTAAATTATTTTATTAGAAGACTGCATAAATTCAGAAAGTACAAACCAATCTAGAATAAATTTTGCATGCTTATATTCTATATAGTACTGATAATTCCAAAGACATAGCTATTTTTATGTAGTTAATATTCAATCAGCCCTATTTTCCTAGGGTTTACCTGAATATTGTGAAATTTAATTTTTTAAAGAAATTTGCATTTACTTCTATTCATTCTCTGTTTTCACTGGAAATATTTAAATTCTGGAAGTATAGGAGTATTAATGTATTTATAAGTGCTTATTTATCTTTACACCAACTTGAATAGAACTCTATAAAGGAATTCCATAAGTTACTTTGGTAATAGCATTCAGAGGTAGGAAAATGTCATACATCAAACATACAGACAGACACAAATAGAGAGCTTATAGCTTCAACTATAATTATTTAGTCTTTGTCAGGCACAAAAACATAGAAATAAAGAAAACATAGAATTCCTCTGAGCTTACACTTTCTCATTTGTCTTTTGCAAAGAGTCCCTTAATGAAACTTTTTCTTGCATTTCTTAGTAAATTCTGAGTACTAAATAAAGTAAGCATTCCATTTAGCTGTTTAGTTTTGGAGCTCCTTTTCTAGAGTGATGAGTAATTTTGTCTAATTGGATATTTCCCAAAATGGACATGGAAATTCCAGATTATCTTTGGTGAGATTTTGCTATTTTGTTAGCTTGTACAGCTTCCAGTCCCATATTTAAAAAAAAAAATTTTTAAAGAAACTGTAGATTATATGAATGTTACATAAAAATATAGGGGATTCACATATGTTCTACTCCCTCCCCCTAACACACTATCCTACATTTACAACATCCTACATTAGTGTGGTACATTTGTTACAATTTATGGACACATATTGAAGCATTGTCACTAACCTTGGATTATAGTTTATAATATAGTTTACACTCTGCCATGCACAATTTTGTAAGTTATGACAAAATATACAATGACCTGTGTCTGTCATTGCAATGTCATTCAGGACAATTCCGAAATCCCAAAAATGCCCCCATATTACACCTATTCCTCCCTCTCCCTCCCCCAAAAAACCTCTGGTGACCACTGTCTCCACATCAGGGTTAAAAGTTCTTCCATTACTAGAATAACAATAAGTTTATAGCAAAATAATAGTAAGTCCATTTTAGTCCATTGTTCATTCCCCAATCTTGAGGATTTGGGGATTGTGATGCTTACTCTGCTTCTAATTGAAAGAGGACTTAGATCCCTTGGGGCAGGTGGATGGAACTGTCTTGCCTGGAGTTTCAGACTCTCTCTGTTTCTTGGGATGGGTTTTGTCCTTCATCATCACATTGTTAGTTGTCTTGAGTGAGTCCAATGACCTGGAGAGTAGGTTTTGCAACTCTGCTGACATTTAGGGCCCATGGACATGTGGGCAGACCAAAGATTTAAGTGTCTTGGACATACATCTATCAAGCATAATACTAATTATAGCTTCAAAAGAAGGGGCAGAAGAGCCATGTGTAGGGAAACCACAGATGGGTCCAGCTCTGTCACAATGGGGAGCATAAATTCCAAAGTTAGGCCTTCTGTCAGGGTGTGAGACTCCTGAGCTGTCTGCCCTGTCTATAGTGTCTGGATGTCTCTAGAGTCCCCAGGAGTCCCACTATTTCAGGCACTATTTACTGTGGCAGTGAGGTCTTGCTGAGATGGGCATAAGTATAACCTCTGGCCTCATGACTTATTTTGAAATCTCTTAGCCATAAAAACTCATTTGCACTTACCATTTCCCCCTTTGGTCAAGGTCTTTTTCCAGGTATATTGTTAGTTGGTGCTTGGTAATAATCCCTTGGTGCCAGGGAGGCTCATCCCCAGGAGTCATGTTCCATGTTGGGCAAAGTTAGTGTGTTTATATACTGAGTTTAGCTTAGAGAGATGCCACATTAAGCAACAAGGAGGCCCTCAGAAGGTAACTTTTAGGCAACATATGATTTATCTAAGTTCAGGAAATTTTTTCAACTCCAAAGGAAACCTCATACACACAAAAGGAGTTATTCCATATTCCCCACTCCCCTTAATCCCTGCCAACCATTAATCATCCTTCTGTCTTTATTGATTTGCCCCTTTGGGATATTGCATATAAATGGAATCTTTTAAAAATGTGACCTTTTGTATCTGGCCTAAGTTTTGAAAACACTTAGCATGTTTTCAAGTCTTTTCTATGGTATAGCTTATACCATTACTTCATTCCATTTTATGACTGAACAAAATTCCAATGTATGGATGTTGTACATTTTGGTTATCCACTTATTAGGTGATAGAAATTTGGCTTGTTTCTATTTGTTATTGTAAATAATGCTAATATGAACATTATTACACAATTACTTGAATATCTTTCTGCAATTTTGGGGGATATATATCAAGGAAGAGATCTGCTAGATCATCAGTAAATTCTGTGTCTATCTGATTGAAAAACTGCATAAATATTTTCCAAGTGGTTGTACCATTGTACATACCTACCAGCTATGTACAAGGATTCCAAATTCTCTACATCCTCACCAATAGTTATTTTAGATTTTCAAAAAAATATAACCATCCCAGCAGGTTTGAAGTGATGTCACATTTTGGTGTTGATTTCCATATCCCTAATAACTAAAAATGTTGAGCATTATTTCATGTATTTGTTATCCACTTGCATATATTTCTTGAAAAAAAAAAAAAGTCTATTCAAATACTTGGCCCAGTTTTAATTAGATTGTCTTTATGTTTAAAGGGTAAGGGATTTTTAAATATATATACATTCTGGGATATTATGCCCTCCTCAAATATATGATTGAAAGTATTTTTTCTTTTATGTAGGTTATCTTTTCACTTTCTTGATAAGGTTTCCTTTGATTAAAAAGTTTTTAACTTTTGTGAAAAACAATTTATTTTTATTTCTAGTGATTTCAGTTTCATATATAAGCATCAATTGCCACATGAAATGTAATGATGAATTACCCCTATTTTCACTTCTAAGAGTGGTATAGTTTTACTCTTACATTTACATCTCTAAATGTCTTAATTATTTATAAATATTTTAAGGTAAGGATCAAAATTCATGCTTTGCATGTTCATATCCCAGTTGTTCCACCACATGATGAAGACACTGTTCTTTCCTGAGTGCAAGACTTTGGTGCCATGTATGTTGAAAACAAATTGATTATATTTATTTATTTCTGACATGTCAATTCTATTTTATTATTTTAGATGTTTACCTTTATGCTAATAACACACTATTTTAAATGTAGATTTGTAGTATGTTTTGAAATATAGAATTGGATATTTTCTAGTTTTGTTCTTTTTCAGTATAATTTTATCTATTAAGGTCTCTTTATAATTCCATGATTTCAAGGGTAAGCTCTTATATTTATTTTTTTTTAAAACAAATCAATTTATTGATACATATTAATAAAACATAAATTCATCTGAAGTGTGCAATGGGTGGTATTTGGTATAATCACATAGTTGTGCATTCATCACGTCCATTATTAGAGCGTTTTTATTGAGAGGTGAAAAATTTCCTTGTTTGTTTCTTTGTTTTTTGTTTATCATTATATTTATTTATTTAAATGGCCTATGACATTTTGATAAGCATTTATTGTATCTCTAAATATTTTGTGGGTAGAATTGCCACCTTAACTATATTAAATCTGCCATTCCATTAAATGGGATGTCTTTCCATTTATTTAGGTCTTCTTTAATTTCTTTCAGCAATATTTTATAGAAATCTTGGATACTTGGTTAAATTTATTCATAACAATTTTATTTTTGATGCCTCTGTAAATTATTTTTTTTCTTAATTTTCTTTTTTGATTCTTATAATTTGTTTGCCTAAATATAACTGACTTATGCATGTTAATCTTTTACCCTGCAACTTTACTGCATTTATTTATTAGCTCTAATAGTTAGGGTGTGTGTGTGCACATGAGTGTAAATAGACATGTGTTTGTATGGCTGCTATAGGATTTTTCTCACGTAAAATCATGTCATCTCAGAATAGAGATAATTTTACTTCTGGTTCTAAAATACATTTTTATTGGAGAGTTGTGAAATTTCAAAACAATCATGGACATGTGTAGAATTCCCATACAAGCACCAGCCATCAACACAATATATTGTTGTGGAACGTTTGTTACAAAATTATGAGATAAATGCATGAGACTATTACCACTAATAGTGGTCTATAGTATTCATTTTGTATATTTTTTCCATCCCACCTATTATGAACATAGTACATCTTTGCATTGATACAAGAATATTACAGTATTGCTGTTAACAATAGTCCATAGGTTACATTAATTGTATTTTTCCCATGCTTCTCCTTATTCTTACCACCTTGTAATAGTGAAGTACATTTGTTGTATTTCATGGAAGGACATTTCATATTTGTACTATTAACCACAACTCTTATCCACCTCTGGGTTCACTATGTTATTCAGTCCCTAGATTATTCTAGAGTTTTCTTTCAATTCACATTTATATCCTGTGACCACCCTTTTCAGCCTCAATCCCATTTATAGACCAGCTGCATTGTTCTACTCACTATGTGTTACCATCGACTCCATTTCCACACATTTCCAGTCAAGTTAATTAAAACTTCCATATACATTAAGCATCAGTATACCTTCTCAGTCCTCCTCTTCTCTCCTAAAAACCTTTGCTCTAGGTTTTAACTTCAAGCATGTATGTGTCATATTTAATTCATATTAGTGAGACCATGCAATATTTGTCTTTTTGTCTCTGGCTTACTTCACTTAAAACTGTGGTCTATGGTTGGTGGCAAGGCTCCAGGATGTGTAAGTTCATTGAGGTTAGTGGGCCACACTGTGGGAGATGTTTGTGTGGGATGTGGTGGGAGGTGTGGGAGGTGGGCAACATGGGAATCCCAGTGGGTTCCGTGTAATATTTTAGGTAATCTAAGCACCTCTTAAAATATATGTATATATATATATATAAATAACATTTTTGTAAGCAAATACACATATATGCATATATATTTATATATCATTTTACAAATGTTTGTATGTATTGTGAGAATTTTGATTTTTACCCATAATAAAAAAAATAATAATAATAATAATGTCTTGAAATTCATCCATTTTATCGTATGTGTCCCAATTTCATTTTTTCTTCAAGGAATATACAATTCCATCATATCTATATACCACATTTTGTTTCTCCATTCATTGGTTGATGGACACGTGGGTTGCTTCCATTTTTTGGCAACTATGAACATTGTTGTGCTAATGTCTATTTGCATCACAGTTTTCAGTTCTTCTGAATATATCCCTAGAAGAGGAATTGTTGGATCATATGGCAAATATATATTTAGCTTCCTGAGGAACTGCCAAACTGTCTTTCACAGGGGCTGCACCATTTTACAATCCCACCATCAATGAAGGAGTGTTCCTTTTTTTCCACATCCTCTCCAGCATGTTATCTGCTTTTTAATAATGACCATTCTATGCTCTGTGAGATGATATCTCATTGTCATTTTGTTTTGTTTTTTTTCCCTAATATCTAGTGATATTGAATATTTTTTCATGTGCTTTTTGGCCATTTGTATTTCCTCTTTGGAGAAATGTCTAAGTCTTTTGCCCATTTTAAAAATTTGATTGCTTGCTGTATTGTTGAGTTGTAAGGTCTCTTTAAATAGAATGGAAATCAAACCCTTAATAGATATGTGTTTTCCAAATATTTTTTTCCCATTGAGTTGGCTGCCTTTTTACTTTCTTGGCAAAGTCCTTTGAATCACAAAAGTGTTTTTAAGTTTGAGGAGGTCTCCTTCATCCGTTTTCTTTCATTGCTCATGATTTCAGTGAAGGTTAAAGAATTCACCTCATATCACCAGATCTTGAAGATGTTTTCCTACATTTTCTTCTAGGAGCTTTATGGTTCTAGCTCTTATATTTAGGTCTTTGATCCATTTTGAGTTAATTTTTGTATAATGTTTGAGATAGGGGTCCTTTTTCTTTCTTTTGGCTATGGATATCCAGTTCTCCCAACACCATTTGTTGAACAGATTATTCTGCCCCTACTGGGTGGCTTTAACAGCCTTGTCAAAAGTCACTTGACCATAGATGTGATTGTTTCTGAACCACCCATTTGGTTCCATTGGTCTGTGTGTCTGTCTTCACACCAGTAACATGCTGTTGTTGTTTTTTTACCACTATAGCTGGGTAATATGATTTAAAGCCCAAAGTGAAATTCCAACAACTTCACTTTTAATTTTTAAGATGTTTCTGGCTATTTGAGGCTACTTATCCTTTCAAATATATTTGATAATTGTGTTTTTTATTTGTTTACAAATACTGATGGAAGTTTTATCAGGATTGCATTGAATCTGTATATCAATTTGGGTAGAAATGATATCTTAATAATAATTAGTCTTCCAATCCATAAGCATGGAATATTCTTCCAATTATTTTGGTCTTTTTTATTTCTTTTAGCAATGTATTGTAGTTTTCTGAATACAAGTGCTCTACATCATTGGTTAAGCTTATTCCTAAATATTTGATTCTTTTAGATGCTATTCTAAATGGAATTTTTTTTTTCTGAATTCCTACTCAGATTGTGCATTATTAGTGTATAGAAAGACCTTTGATTTTTGCATATTGATCTTGTATCATACCACTCTATTGAAATAATTTATTAGGTCTAGCACCTTTGTTGTAGATTTTTCAGGACTTTCTAGGTATAAGATCATATCATCTGCAAATAGAAAAAATTTTATTTCTCCCTTTCCAATTTATGACTTTTATCTCTTTTTCTTGCCTGTTTGCTCTAGCTAAAACATCTAGCACTATATTGAACAACAGTGGTGCCAAGACATCCTACTCTTGTTCCTGATCTCAGAGGGGAAGTTTTCACTATTTCACCATTGAGTACAATATTAGCTTTGGGTTTTTCATATTTAGCCTTTATCATGTTGAGAAAGTTTCCTTCAATTCCTATCTTTTGTAGTACTTTTATCAAGAAAGAATGCTTTCCTTTGTCAAATGTCTTTTCTACATTAATTGACAGGACCATGTAATTTTTCTTATTTGATTTATTAATGTGGTGTATTACACTGATTGATTTTCTTGTGTTGGACCACTCTTGCATGCCTGATATAAAACCCACTTGATCTTGAAGAGTAATTCTTTTAATGTGTTATTGTATTCAGTTAGCAGGTATTTTGTTGAGAATTTTTGCATTCATATTCATTAGGGAAATGGGTCTTTAATTTTCTTTTTGTAATATCATTATCTGGCTTTTTTATTAGGGTGATATTGCTTAATAGAATGAGTTCCATAGTGTTCCTTCTTCAATTTTTTGGAAGAGCTTGAGTAAGATTGGTATTAAATCTTCTTTGAATGTTTGGTAGAACTCACCTGTGAAACCATCTGGTCCTGGGCTTTTCATTTTGGGGACTTCTTTGATGATGGTTTCAATCCCTTTATTTGTGATTCATGTGTTTGGGTCTCCTATTTCTTTAAGGGTCACTGTAGTTTGTACAATCCTAGGAATTTTTCCATTTCATCTACATTGTCTAGTTTGTTGTCATACACTTGTTCACAGTATACTATTATTTTAAACAAATCAATTTTATTGATACATATTAATGAAGCATACAATTCTTCCAAAGTATACAATCAATGGTATATGGTATAATCTCATAGTGGAGCATTTATCACTTCAATCTTTATTAGAGCATTCCCATTATTTTAATAATATTAATAAACAAATAGTTATGGCTATTCATGCAGAATTATTTATTTACTATGCTGTTTTACTGAGATATATTCACATACCATATGATGTATTCAAACTGTATAATTAATGGCTTTTAGCATAATCACAATGTTGTGCATTCATCAGTATAAAACGATTTACAGCAATTTCATTACTTCAAACAGAAAAACTCCACATCCCTTGGCATTCCTTTACCAGTCCTACATAACCATGAATCTAATTTTATCTTTATAAATTTATTTATATTTGCATTTAATATATATAGAATCATACAATATGTTTCACAATATAATTAGTTCATAGTAGCACAAGCTTACAGTATTTGCCCTCTTGTGTCTGGCATGCTTCACTCAACATAAAGTCCTCCAGGTTCATCCATGTTGTCATATGCTTTATGACCTCATTTCTTTCTACAGGTGCATAATATTCTATCAATCACCACAGTGGAGAGCATTAATACACCACAGTTTGTTAATCCATTCATTGGTTGATGGACAACTTGTTTATTTCCAACTTTTGGCAATCATGAATAATGTTGCAATGAACATTGTTGTGCATGTGTCTGTTCGTGTCACTGATCTCAGTTCTTCTGGGTATATATCCCGTAATAGTGTTGCTCGGTCATGTAACAAATCTATATGCAAATTCTTTAGGTATTGCCAAACAGGCCATCACAGTTCCTGCACCATTCTACATTTCCACCAACAGTGAATACATTTTCCTATTTATCCACATCCCCTCCAACATTTTTGTTGCATGTGCATTGGGTGTAAGGTCCAAGAAACCACCACCTACTGAAATGTCTTTAAATGTTTCCCTACAGTTTCTTCTAATAGTTTTATGGTCCTGGCCTTTTATATTTAGGTCTTTGATTCATTTTGAGTTGATTCTTGTAAAGGGAATGAGGTAGGGGTGCTCTTTCAATCTTTTGGTTATGGATATCCAGTTCTCCCAGCACCGTTTTTTGAAGAGACTGTTTTGTCCTGTTAACATGGACTTTGTAGGATTGTCAAAAATCAGTTGGCCATAGAGGTGAGGGTTTATATCTGGACTCTCAGTTCTGTTCCACTGAACAATGTGTCTGTCTTTAGGCCAGTACCATGCTGTTTTTGACCACTGTACCTTTGAAATATGTTTCAAGGTCAGGGAGTGAAATCCCTCCCATGTTGTTCTTTCTTTTTAGAATGCTTTTAGCTCTTTAAGTGCACCCTCCCATCCAAATGAATTTAATAATTGCCTTTTCTATTTCTGTAGAGTAGGCTGTTGGAATTTTGATTGGTATTGCATTGAATCTATCAATCTGTTTGGGTAGGATTCACATCTTCATAATATTTAGTCCTCCAATACATTTGAACAGAATGTCTTTCCATTTGTTCAGGTCTTCATTGATTTCTTTTAGCAGTTTTATTTTTAGTTCTTTGCACATTGATCCTGTACTTCTTTGGTTTAATTGATTCCTATGTATTTGAGTATTTTTGTTGCTATTATAAGTGGAATTTTCCCCCTGATTTCCCCTTCAGATTGTTTAATACTAGTGTATAAAAACATTACTGATTTTTGCATGTTTATCATGTATCCTGCCATTTTGCTGGACTCATTTATTAACTCAAGTAGCTTTATCATAGACAATTCAGAATTTTCTAAATACAGGATCATGTCATCCACAAATAGTGAAGGTTTTTCTCCTCTTTCCTATTTGAATGCCTTTAACTTTTTCTTGTCTTATTTCTCTAGCTAGAACTCCTAGTACCATTTTGAATAACAACATTGACAATGGTCATCCTTGTCTTGTTCCCAATTTTAGAGGGAAAGCTGTCAACCATTCCCCATTGAATACAAGGTTGGCTATGGGTTTTCCATATATGCCTTTTACCATATATAGGAATTTTCCTTCTATTCCTATCTTTGAATTATTTTTTTCAAGAAAGGATGCTGGATTTTGTCAAATGCCTTTTCTGCATTGTTTGAAATGATCATGAATTTTTTCCTTCAATTTGTTAATGTGGTGTATTATGTAGATTGATTGTCTTATGTTAAACCAGCCTTGCATATCAGGAGTAATTCCCACTCAGTCATGATGTACAAGTCTTTTGATATGCTGTTGGATTCAATTTGCAAGAATATGTTCAGAATTTTTTAGCATCTATGTTCATTAGAAAAATTTTTCTGTACTTTTCTTTTCTTGTACTGTCTTTATCTAGCTTTGGAATTAGGGTGATGTTGGCTTCATAAAATGTGTTGGGTAATTTTCCCTCCTCTTCAATTTCTTGGATGAGTTTAAACAGGACTGGTGTTAATTCTATTCAAAATGCTTGGTAGAATTCACCTGTCAAGCCATCTGGTCCTGGACTTTTCTTTGTTGAGAGATTTTTGATGATGGATTTAATATTTAAATGCAATTGGTTTGTTAAGTTCTTGCATTTCTTGTAGTGTCAGTGTAAGCTATTTGTGCATTTCTAGGAATTTGTTGTCCATTTCATCTAGCTTGTCTTGTTTGTTGGCATAGAGTTTCTTATGATAGTCTCCTGTGATCCTTTTTATTTTTGTGGGGTCACTTGTAACTTCTCCCCTTTCATTTCTGATTGTATTTATTTGAATCTCTCTGTTTTCTTGTTAGTCTAGATAGGGGTTTGTCAATTTTATTGATCTTCTCAAAGAACCAGTTTTGCTTTTATTGATTTTCTCTATTGTTTTTTAGTTCTTATTTTCATTGATTTCTGCTCTAACCTTTATTATTTTTTTCTTCTGCTTACTTTTGGATTGGTTAGCTGTTGTTTTCCTAGTTTTTCCAATTATTCAGTTAGATTATTGACTTTAGCTCTTTCTTCCCTTTTTTTTTTTTTTTAAAGATTTATTTATTTATTTATCCCCCCCTTGCTGCTTGTGCTCACTGTGTCCATTTGCTTTGTGTTTTTCTGTGTCTGCTTGTCTCCCTTTGTTGTGTCATTTTGCTGCGCTAGCTCACCGCGCCACATGGGCTGGCTTGCCTTTACCAGGAGGCCCTGGGAATTGAACCCGGGACCTCCCATATGGTAAATGGTAGCCCAACCACTTGAGCCACAGCTGCTTCCCATCTTACTTCTTATTTAATATAGGTGTTTAGTGTTAAACATTTCCCTCTCAAGAATGCTTATGCTATATCCTATAAATTTTGATAATTTGTGGTCTTGTTTTCATTTTTCTCAACATGTTTACTGATTTCACTGGCAATTTCTTCTTTGACCCCCTGATTATTTAGGAGTGTGTTGTTTAGCCTCCAAACTTTTGTGAATTTATCTCTTCCTTAATATTGATTTCCAGTTTCATTCCATTATCATCTAAGAAGTTATTTTATAAAATTTAAATCTTTTTATATTTATTGAAAGTTGCATTTTGCCCACGTGGTCTATCCTGGAGAAAGAGCCATAGGCACTTGAGAAGAATGTATAACCTACTGAATTTTGGTGCAATGTTCTTTTTTATATCTTTTAGGTCTAACTTATTATCATATAGTTCAAGTTCTCTCTTTCCTTGTTGATATTCTTTCTAGCTGTTCTATCTAGTTATGTGTGTGTTGTGTTGAAGTCTCCAATGATTATTGTAGAGATGACTCTTTCTCCCTTCAATTTTTCCAGAGTTTGCCTCATGTATTTTGGGGTACTCTGATTAGGTGCAATAGATATTTATGACTGTTATATCTTCCTGATGGATTGTCCATTTTATTAATATATAATGGCCTTCTGTATCTCTTATAATTCTTGCATTTAAAGTCTGTTTTTGTCTGGTATTAGTATAGCTACCCCTGCTCTTTTTTGGTTACTATTTGTGTGGACTATGTTTTCCAACCTTTCACTTTTAGCTGGATTGTATCCCTGGGTCTAAAGTGATTCTCTTGTAGGCAGAATATGGTTGGCTTGTGCTTTTTATCCATTCTGTCACCTTATATCTTTTGATTGGGAAGGTTAATCCATTCACATTCAGTAATATTACTGTAAATGCATTATTTTTTGGAAAAAATAATATATTTTATAAAATAGTACCCACATACATTTTTTAACAAATCATTTTATTGATACATATTAATAAAGCATACAACTCATCCAATTTATCTGTTTATTGCTATTATTGTAAGAAAGAAAATGTTTTAATCATGATTGAAGTGATGAATGCTCAACTATGTAGTATTACCAAAAACCATTGATTGTAAATCCATTATTTTCTTCCATCATTTTATTCTTTGGTTTTCATTTGTTGTATCTTGTTTTCATGTGTTTTTTTTTTTACTCTTTTGGTTATCTTTTCTCCTATTCCTTCTTTTATACACTTCTCAAAGCCTCTCCAGTCCTTTTCTTTTAGGCTTTAAGGTTTCCTTCACTATTTCCTGCAAAGGTTGGCTCCTTTTTTTTTTTTTTTTAAACTCTGTTTGTGAATATTTTATACTCACCTTCATATTTGAAGGAGAATTTTCCTTGGTACAAAATTCTCAGTTGGCAGTTTTTCTCTTTCAGTCTCCTAATTTTATCATACCTCTGTCTTCTTACCTCCACCATTTCTGATGAGAAATCTGCACCAAGTCTTACTGGGTGCCCCTTGTATGTGATGGTTTACTTCTCCCTTGCTGTTCTCAGGATTTCCTCTTTATCTTTGATATTTGACATTCTGAACAGTATGTGTCGTAGAAAGGCCTATTTGGATATATTCTGATTGGGGTACACTGCAGTTCTTGCACATGTAAGTTCATTTCTTTTTTGAGAGTTGGGAAATTTTCAGCTATTATTTCCTCAAATAGTCTTTCTGCCCCCTTTTTCCTTTTCTTCCAATTCTGGAACTCCCGTTACACATATGTTGTTGCATTTCATGTTGTCATTCAAATCCCTGAGTCCCGGGAACTTTTTCCCATTCGTTTCTCTCTCTGTTCTTTCCTTTCTTCAGTTTCATCTGTTCTGTCTTTGGTATCTCTTATTCATTCTTCTATCTTTTGTATGCCTCTAATGTGTTTTACTCTTTTAAAGATACTTAGATTATACAAATGTCACATAAAAAATATAGGGGATTCTCATATGCTCCACTCCCCACACCACCCACATTTTCCCACATTAACAACATCCTTCATTAGTGCAGTACCTTCATTACAATTGATGAATACATTTTGAAGCATTGCCACTAAGCATGGATTAAAGTTTACATTGCAGTTTATACTCTCTCCCACCCACTTCTGTAGGTTATGAAAAACATTTATAATGGTCTGAATCTGTCATTGCAATGTCATTTAGGACAATACCCAAGTCCCAAAAATGCCCCGATATTACTCCTGTTTTTCCCTCTCCTTGCCCTCAGATCCTCTAGTGGCCACTGCCTTGACATCAATGATATGATTTCTTCCATTGCAAGAATAACAATAAGTCTATAGTAGAATACCAGTAAGTCTCCTTTAGTCTATAGATCATTCCCCAATCCTGAGGACTCTGGGATGGTGATGTCCTCTCCACTTCTAATTGAGAGGGGGCTGTGATCCCATAGGGCTGATGGATGGAACTCTCTTGCTTGCAGGTACAGACTCTCTCAAGTCCTCGGAATGGCAGTTGTCCATCATCACCTCCATGTTAGTTGTCTGGGGTGAAACCAATGTACTGGAGAGTAGGTGTTCCAAGTCTGACGAGATTCAGGGCCCAGGTGGCACATGGACAATGCAAAGATTTAAATCTCTTGGATATACACCTATCAACCCTAATACTAATTATAGGTTCAAATAGAAAGACAGAGTGCCATGTATACGTAAAGCACAACTGACTCCAACTCTGTCACACTGCGGAGCATAAATTCCAAAGTAGGGTCCACTGGCAAGGCACCAAACTCCTGAGCTCTCTGTCCTGCCTATAGTGTCTAGATGTCTCCAGAGCCCTCAGGAGCCCTGCTATTTGGGGTAATATCTACTTTGGCTACCAAAAAAATCCCACTGAGAAATGCATACGAGTAAACTCTGGAATGACCTCCTGACTCACTTTGAAGTCTCTTAGTCATATAAACTCATTTGTCTACCATTTCTGCTTTTTGGTCAAGACCTTTTTCCAGTTGCATTGCTAGTTGGGGCTTGTTAGTAATCCCTTGGTGCCAGGGAGTCTCATTCCTGGGAGTCATGTCCCACACCAGGGGGAAGGTAATGCATTTATATGCTGAGTTTGCCTTAGAGAGAGGCCATAGTTGAGTAACAAGGAGGTTCTCAGGAGGTAACTCATAGGCACCCTATAATACTAGGCTAAGTTTTGATTTCAAAACTAAAGGTTCTTAAGAACAGTCTTCAATTTCAAGGGCCCATCAATGGACCATCCTCCTTCACTAATCACTGTCCCTGTTCTCAGAGGATTCTTGCTGTGCCATTAGAGAATGTGGCAGGACTTCCAAGGATTGAAATTTGATATTCTTTTGGTTATTGTGTGAAACTCCACCCAAAGTGACAATACCCTAAGAACACTTGAATACATTTATAAGCCTTATAGGTATGCCCTAGGTTAATCTCCTTCTGTGTATCCACCATTACTTACACCTCACATCAATGATTCTCTCCTGTCATAGTTGTAACCCTTCTGATCCAAAACTTCTTCAAATAGGAAGCCAACAAAATTAATCAAATACAATTAATAAGAAAATGAAATAATAATGTTAGTTTTGAAAATAAGAAATAAAATACAAAAATTAAAAAAATATATAATAAAAATAATGAAAAATATATTAAAATTATTTTGATATTATGTCTTTCAACACTGTAAGATCTGTTGTCTTGTACGTACAGTGATATTTTCCTTTATTCCACCATGTCTTAAATTTTTCATTCTGTCTTCAAAGAAGATTTAATTTTTCAGAAAAGTCACATGCAGAATATAAGGGATTCCCATATATCCAACATCCTCCCACTTTTTCACTTTCCCTTATAAATAAGATTTTACATGCGGATGGTATATTTATTACAATTGATGTACAAATATCAAAACATTCTTACAAACCATCCTCAATGATTTACATTATTGTTTACATTTTTGACCATACACTTTTATAAATTTTGGTGAAATTTAAAATGGCCTGCATTCATCATTGCAAGATCATTTATTATAATTCTTTGCCCCACAAATGCCCCTGTTCCATCTATTCTATTCCTCTGTCCCCATCTCCTCAGTACCCATGGCAAATTACAAAGCTTCACTCCTTGTAGAAAAAGATTCATAGTTACTTGCAACAAAATTGAGGGCTTGACATACTGGTCTATTCTCCCTATTAGGCACTACATATGCTCTCAAGAGACTCCTGCCCCTGTATTTGAGAAGACAACAGGATTCCCAGCTTGGGAGTGCCACAGCTTCCAGCTCATTATGTGGGTCTCCACCCAATCATCCAAACTACTATGACAAGATGAACACACACACTCCCTAGAGGCTTGCCTCAGGTGCACCGTGTCTCAAATTTCCCCAACATCCAACACCCTAAATTAATAACCTTCCCCAGCCATATTTGCTGAAGATACATTCCTATTATTGTAGTTTCAACCACATACCACAAATCCCCAGATTTCACCGGCTCCCTCCCTCAACCATCCCCGAGTTCCATAGACAGCCCAACTCACCCTCCCCACACTCCCCACTCATAAACTAGCACTGCCTAACCCAATAGGATCACTGCACCACTAGTCATGCAGGTCTACTGCACAATTAAAGCCTTCTACCTTATAGATTTTGCCTATATGGGCATTGGCTCACAACCTAATTCTCCCTTTCTATCTCCAGTAAATCTATCTCCCAGACACTAGCTTTGTGAGTCTGTTCAATTTGCTTAATTCATATCAATGAAGTCATATAATATTTTTCCTTCAGTGCCTAGCTTGCTTCACTTAACATAAAGTTATCAAGAGATATCCATGGGGGGAAAAAAAATATATCCATGTTATCCCATCTGTTAATGCTGCATTCCTTCTTATAGCTGAGTAATATTCCATAGTATGTATATACCACAATTTGTTTATCCATTCATCTGTTGATGGACATTTGAGCTCTTTCCAACTTTTGGCAATAGTGAATAATGCCTCTAAGAACATTGGTGTGCATATATCTGAATGTGTCCTTGCTTTCAATTCTTCTGGGTATATACCTAGCAGTGGGATTTCTGGATCATATGGCAGTCCTATAGTTAGCTTCCTGAGGAAATGCCAAACTGTCTTCCACAATAGCTGCACAATTCTACATTCCCAACAGCAGTGGATAAGTGTTCCCATTCCTCCACATCCTCTCCAACAGTTATAGTCCTCTGGTTTTTTAATAGCCACCAGTCTAATGGGTGTAAGATGATATCTCATTGTCATCTTGATTTGCATTCCCCTAATAGGTCGTGCTGTTGAGCATCTTTTCATGTGGTTTTTAGAAACTGGTATTTTTTCTTTGGAGAAGTTTCTATTCAAATCACTTGTCCATTTTTTAAATGGGTTGTTTGTCTTTTTATTTTTGAGGTGTAGGATTCCTTTATATATGCTGGATATTAGACCTCTATAAGTTATATGGATACGAAATATTTTCTCCCATTGAGTAGGCTGCCTTTTTACTTTCTTGAGAAACTCTTTTAAGGTGCAAATTTTTCAATTTTGATGAGGTCCCATTTATTTTTTTCTTTCATTGCTTTGATTGTAAAGTTCATGAAACCATTACCTAATACTAGGTCCTGTAGATGCTTCCCTACATTTTTTTTCAAGATCTTTATGGTCTTGTCTCTTATATTTAGATCTTTGATCCATCTTGAGTTATTTTTTGTAAAAGGTGTGAGATGGTGTTCCTCTCTCATTCTTTTGAATATGGATGTCCAGTTCTCCATGCACCAGTCATTGAAGATGCCATTCTCTCCTACTTGAAATGGACTTGGTGGCATTCTCAAATATCAGTTGACTCTATCTGAGGATCTATATCAGAACACTCAGTTAGGTTCTATTGGTCAGTATGTCTATCCTTGTGACAATACCATGCAGTTTTGACCATTGTAGCATTGTAGTACATTTTTTATTGTTGTTGTTTATTTTTTTATTTTATTATTTTTTTTCTATAGTACATTTTAAACTCGGGTACTGTGATTCTTCTAATTTTCTTTTTCTTTTTCAATATATCTTTGCCTCTTCACTGCCCATTGCCCTTCCAAATAAATTTCATAGTTAGCTTTTGTAATTCAGTAAAAAATGCTGTGGTTATTTTTATTGTGATTATATTACATCTGTAAATCAGTTAGGATAGAATAGACATCTTAATGTTTTGTCTTCCTATCTATTGACAGGGAATATTCTTCCATTTATTTAGGTGTTCTTTGATTTCCTTTAACAGTATTGTGTAGTTTTCTCTGTACAAGTCATTTACATATTTAAATGTTTTCCTAGGTGTTTCATTCTTTTAGTTGTTGTTGTAAATGGGATTTTTTCTTGATTTCCTCCTCAGATTGCTCATTATTGGTGTACAGAAATGCTACTGATTTTTGCACATTGATCTTATAACTTGCCAATTTACCAAATCATTTATAAGTTCTAGAAGATTTATTGTAGATTTCTCAGGGCTTTCTATGTATAGGATTATGTCATCTGCAATTAGTGAAATTTATACTTCTTCCTTTACAATTTGGATGACTTTTTTATCTTTTTCTTGTCTAAATACTCAACCAAGTGTTTCTAACATAGTGTTAAATTTAAGAGTTGGGAAAGTGGGCATCTTTGTCTTGTTCCTGAACTTAGAGGGAAAGCTTTTGGGATTTCATTATTAAATACTATGTTACTTGTTGGTTTTTCAAACATATCTTTTTTCATGTTGAGGAAGTTTCCTTCTATTTCTATATTTTGAAGTGTTTTTATGAAGAAATGGTGCTATATTTTTTCAAATGCTTTTTCTGTATCTATAGAGATGATCATGTGTTTGTTTGTTTTTTTCTTTCAATCTGTTTATGTGGTATATTACATTGATTTTTTTAATGTTCAACCATCATTGCTTACCAGGGATGAAACTCACTTGTTCATGGTGTATAATTCCTTTGATGTGTTGTTGAATATGATTAGCAAGTATTTTGCTGAGGATTTTAGCATCTAGATTCAAGAGATTTATTGTGGTATCTTTGTTTGGCTTTGGTATTAAGGTGATGTTGGCATCATAGAATGACTTAGGCAATATTCTCTCAACTTCTATATTTTAGAAGAGTTAAAGCAGGAATGGTTTTAATTCTTTCCAGAATATTTGGCAGAATTTACTTGTGAAGCCATCTTGTCCTGGGCTCTTCTTATTTGGGAGGTTTTTGATGACTAGTTCTATCTCATTACTTGTGATTGGTCTGTTGGGTTTAGCATTTTCTTCTTTCATCAGTGTAGGCTGCTGATGTGTTTCTAGGAATTTGTTCATTTCCTCTAAATTATCTATTTTGTTGGCATACAATTTTTCCATGGATCCTCTTATGATAATCTTTATTTTTGTGGGGTCATTGGTGACATCCCCTTCCTCATTTCTTATTTTATTGATTTGCATCTTCTCTCTTTTGTTCTTTGTTAGTCTAGCTAAAGGTTTGTCAATTTTATTAATCTTCTCAAGGAATTGGCTTTGGCTTTATTTTTCTAGTATATTCTTTTCAATTTCATTTAGTTCTGCTCTAATATTTGTTATTTCCTTCTTTCTACTTCCTCTGGGGTTAGTTTGTTGTTCTTTTTCTTATTCCTCCAGGTGTGCTGTTTGGTCTTTATTTTAGTTCTTTCTTTTTTAATACAGGCATTTATGGCTATGCATTTCCCTCTCAGCTCTGCTTTTGCTGCATCTCATAGGTTTTGATATTGTTTGTTGTCATTTTCATTTGATTCAAGATAGTTTTTTATTTCTTTTGCAATTTCCTCCTTAGCCCACTGATTGTCTAAGAATATGTTAACTTCCATATCTTTTTCTTTTTCTGCCCCTTACTGATTTCCAGCTTCGTTCCCTTGTGGTCAGAGAAATTACTTTGTATAATTTCAGTCTTTCTGAATTTATTGAGAGTTGTTCTGTGGCCTAGCATACAGTCTATCCTGGAGAATGATCCACGTGCACTTGAGAAGGATATATTTCCTGCTGTATATGGATGTAGTGTTCTTTATATGGCTAATAGGTCCAGATCCTGTAATGTATTATTCTGGGTCTCTGTTTCTTTATTGATCCTCTGTCAAGATGTTCTGTCTAATGGTGATAATGGTTTATTAAAGTCCCCCACAATAATTGTAGAGATATCTATTTCTCCACTTAGATTTTCCAGTGTTTGCCTCAAGTATTTTGAGGTGACCTGATTAGGTATGTAAATGCTTATGATTGTTCTTTCTTCTTGAGAGATTATCCCTTTTATTAATATATAGTGTCCTTCTTTGTCTCTTACAATAGTTTTTCATTTAAAGTCTATTTTGTCTGATATGTGTATAGCTACTCCTGCTCTTTTCTGATTGATTTCATGTAAAATTGTTTTCCAACCTTTCACTTTTAGCCTCCTTGCATCCCTGGGTGTAAGATAAGTTTCTGGTAGTGTATAGATGGTCATATTTCCTTTTTCATTCTGCCAGTCTGTGTCTCTTGATTGGAGAGTTTAATCCTTTAACATTCAATGTTATTTCTCTCACAGAATTACTTACATTAGCCATATTTTCTTTAGGTTTATGTATGCCATATGTTGTTTTTATTTCTTTCCTTTTTTTTTTTTTTTTTTTTTTTTTTTTT
>JAKSZT010013215.1:2286-62309 GCA_026826555.1 Tolypeutes matacus | reverse complement strand
GAAAGAAAGAAAGAAGAAAGAAAGAATTCACAAGAATGAAATATATATAACAGAGATTTATCAGTTTTTGTTGAAAAATTAAAAGTTTCATCAAGTGTTAGGAAATAACTAAATTAATGGGGAGAAAGGCCATATATATATTGAATAACTCAATATTTAATGTTGTCAATTAAATTCATGTATTGAATGGCAACAGAAATATCCTTGATCATTTTCTACTATTGAAATTGACAAATTTAAAATTCATATGAAATATAATTATGCCTAAACATTCTTAGGAATAAAAAGTTAAATGGATTTCCTTTATACATATCAAGTCTTTCTATAAATTAGTAGTCAACATTGTAGCATAAGTGCAACAAGGGTCAAGTAAAGATGCAGTGGAACAGAGGGTACATATTTGAACACTCAACAGATGACCAAATAGACAAAACCAATTATATAATAAAATGAGGAAATCCATATTCAAGTCATTTTTTAAGATACTTCACAAGCTTGAAGAAAATTTTTAAAGGGTGAAGGAGGACTAGAAGCAGGAGAAAGAGAGAGAGTGAGGAAGCAAATATGTAAAAATACACATAATGGAAACATTATTAAAAAAAAAAAAAAAAAAGAAAGCTAATTGGGCTCTTCCTGCCCCTGTTTCTGTTTTGCAAGTTGGGCTTTTAATATTTTTCAGTGCCTGGTCTGGTTATTTGCTTGTCTCTGCCCCCTCCCTGATCAAGTTCCTCTCTCCCAGGGCAGATGGATGTTACAGCCTGCCTGAGAAGATCCCCTTTCCTCACAAGGAATGTAGTCACCTCAGTGCTGGCTGGTATCCTCCCCAAATTTCAAAGGGAGCCCATGTGTCCAAACCTATGGAAAGGAAACCAGTCTCCACACTTGGCCAGTCCTGTCTTCCTCCCAGGGAATCCCCTCCCCCAGCTTGCTGGTGAGAGCCAGGTGGTCCAGAGAGGCTATTTGCTTTGAGGGTGGGGCTTAGCCAGCCACTCTTTCCAGCCTCAGGGGTGAGCAACTAATGGTTTTCCCTTGCACTCTTTATCTCTTTTTCCAGCTCCTTCTATATCAATGCCCTGAAGCCTCCCGCTCTGTAGATTCCCAAAAGAGCTCACTCATGTAGGATGTTGCCCCTTCTCTGCTTTTTTTATGAAAAAGCTGGACAATGCCTACCTACAATGATGCCATTTTCCTGGAAACTCCAGCCTTTCACTTTAAATCTAGTGGTATCCTTGGGTCTAAGGTGAGTCACTTATTGACAGCATATAGATGGCTTCATATTTTCTATCCAATCCACCAGTCTGTGTCTGTTGATTGAGTTTAACCCATTAGCATTCAATGTTATTACTATAAAGGCAGTTCTTATGTCACCTAGTTTGACCTGTGGGTTTTATTAGTCATTTTATTTTCACCACCCTTTTAACACTTTTAGTTATTTTTACTGATATAATGTTTATCTCTAGACTCTCTTCCAAGCATCTCTCTCAGTATCTTAAATACATTATACCACTGCATTCTTGCCTACATGGTTACTGATGAGAAATCAGCACTTAATCTTATTGGGTATGTCTTGTAGTTTATACATTGTTTTTCTCTTGCTGCTATCAGAATTCTCTCTTTGACATTATGATTTGTATGTGTCTTGGAGTTGGTCTATTCAGATTTATTCTAATGGGAGTATGTTGTGCTTGGACATGGATATCTATATCTTTCAATGGAATTGGAAAATATTCTACCATTATTTCTTCTTATATTCCTTCTGCCCCCTTTCCCTTATCCTCTCCTTCTGGGACAGGCATAATACTTATGTTTGCACATCTCTTGCTGTCATTTTGTTACTTGAGACCCTGTTCAATTTTTTCTTCATCTGTCCTTTTGTATGTTCACTCTCATAGCCCATGTCTTCAAGCATACTGAACTTTTCTTCTGCCTTTTCCAATCTGCTGTTATGTGCCTCCAGTGTATTTTTTTTAAAAAGATTTATTCATTTATCCCCCCTCCCTGAGATGGCTCCCTCACCTCTCTACTCATTGTTTTGTACTTGTGTCTACTCACTGTGTCTGCTCATCTTCTTTAGGAGGCACCTGGAACTGAATCCAGGACCTCCCATGTGGGAGATGGAAACCCAATTGCTTGAGCCACATCTGCTCCCTGCTTGTTGTTACTCCTCATTGTGTCAGGTCACTGCATCATCTTGTTGCATCAGCTCATCTTGTTTGGGAGGCTCTGGGAACTGAACCTAGGACCTCCCATGTGGGAGGCAGGTACCCAACAGTTTGAGCCACACCCACTTCCTCCAGCATATGTTTTAATTTATTGTGCCTTTCATTCCATACAATCTGCTATTTTTATATGTATGCTTCTTTCATTCCCATAAAATTTGCTATTTTTATTTGTATGCTTTCAAATTCTTCTTTGTGCTCACCCAGTGTCTTCATATCTTTAACTTATTTAGCCATCTCATTGAATTTATTAAGATTTGTTTGAACATCTATGAATAGTTGTCTCACCTCCTATATGCCATCTGGAGGCTTTTCTTTTTTCTTTGACTGGGCCATGCTTCCTGTTTCTTGGTATGTATTAAAATTTTTTGTTGGTGTCTTGACATCTGTATAACTAGTTGTATTTATTCTTGGTGCAGATTCTCTCTTAAGATTCTCTCTTACTGGTTCTGTAGTAAGGAACCAACACAGCTTATTCAACAAATAGTGCTGGGAGAACTGGATATTTGTGTCCAAAAGAAACATGACCCCTATCTCATACCATATACAAAATTAGCTGAAAATGGAGAGATGGGGCAAGCAAGTGCCTGAGTAAGGTGTTCAGACAGTCAGGTACCAATCTAAACAGATAAATCTAAAGCATATGTTTGGGGGCTCAGGAAACCGGAAGAGCATCCTGTAACATCCTTGAAAGAATGGAAGGAGAAGAGTGCTCATCTGCACTGAAGGTTTGTGATTACAGCACTCGACACTGTGGAGTTGGTAACTGTGGAGGATGAACCTGCCCACATTACCGCTGGAATTGATGAAACTTCTCCCAATTTTCTCCTCTGCCAGGGTAGGGACAGTGCTGCAGCTGTGTATAGTAATCCAATCTGTAAAGGGCAAAACAGACTGGTTAATCTTCACACCCCTTCCTATCCTCCCATGCTGAGGGTGGGGATGGAGTTGCAGGTGTCATCAGCAATCTCTGCTATATGTTTCCAAAATGACCAGAGTTGCCCAGGTAGACTGATGTAGCAATGGCCCCTCTCCTCCTCTGCCAGGGGTGGGATGGACCCTCCAGCTTACCCAAAAATCTAAATGTCTTGGGCAATTGCCCTGAGAGGCTTAGGGAGTACTATCCCTTCTGTCTTTTAGGGTGTGGGGATGGAACTACAGGCATGCAACAGTTCAGTCCATATCAGTCAAAGGTACCTGCTATTGTCTGGAGAAGCAGAGGAAACACCAGTCCCCTCCTATCCTATTGAGGGGTGGGGATGGATCCAGAAGCACCCAACAGTTCAGTCCCTTTAGACCAAAAATACTTGCCATTGCCTGGAGAGGCTGAGGAAAAACATCCCTCTACTATCCAATTGGGGTGGTAGTGGTACATCTACAGGCACCAAACAGTTCAGATCATGAAGGTCAAAATTGCCTTTCATGCCCATAAAGGCTGAGGAAACACCAGTTCACTCCTATTCTTTTGGAGGGTTGGGATAGATCCTCAGACACACAACATTACAGTCTGTGTGTCCAAAATTACCTGCTATTGCCCAGAAAGTCTGAGGAAACACATCTTCCCTCCTATCCTACTTGGGGGTGGGGATAGTGTTACAGGTGTCTGATTATTCAGTTTGTGTGGCCAGAAAGCACCCGCAGTTACCTAGAGAGGCTGAGGAAACATCACTCCCTCTTGTCCAATTAGGGGTGAGCCACAGGCACCCAACAGTTGAGATCATGTAGGCCAAAAGTATCTGCAGTTGCCCTGAGAGGTTGAAGAAATTCCAGCCCCCTCCTATCATATGTGGTGTGGGGGTGGAGTCCCAGGTGCTCAACAAACCAGTTTGTGTGGGCTGAATGGGCCTTGAGTTACCCAGAGAGGCTGAGGAAGCACAGCTCCCCTCTTATCCTATTGGGGTTGGTGATGGAGCCCTAGGTGTCTGACTGCCCAGGCTGTGCCAGCTGAAAGTGCCTGCAGTTGCTTGGAGATGCAGGTGCAGGTCCACCCAGCCTCTTCCCTCCCAGACTTGGGGCTGGAACCTATGCTAGCTAAGGCTACAATTTGATCTGTGTGGAAAGAAGCTGGTTTATACAATCTCTATGATTTTAAATAACCCCACTTCCCCTTATGCCAGGGACAGAGTTAAAATGGTGGCTATGAGGCTCTTTGTAACTTGGACAATTTCAAACATTAGCTGTTATTAGGATTATACTTTAGCCAGTCAAATTTATTAAGCAGTAGCTAAAGTCGGTGCCCAACCATCTCTTCCTGTCCCTATTTGGGGAAATGAAGCTACCAACTCCAGCCACAGAATAACTCCTGAGATGAATTCTGCCACCAGTGGAACATGGGCACTGGCCTCCAGAGTGTGGAGTGCTCTAATCACAAATCTTCAATGCAGGTGGGCATTCACCTCCTTCCATTCTTTCAAGGATGTTACAGGATGCTCTTGTGGACTCCTGAGTCCCCCAAACATATGCTTTAGATAGCTCTGTTTAGATTGCTAACTGCCCTGTAGGATGAGCTGTCTGTTCAAACACCTTACTCAGCCACTTGTGGCCCCATCTCTCCATTTTCAGCTAATTTTGTGTATGCTGTGAAGGCTCATGTTTCTTTCTTTTGGATATGAATATCCAGTTCTCCCAGCACAATTTGTTGAATAGGCTGTTTTGGCTCAGCTTTGAGGGCTTCACAGCTTTGTTAAAAATCACTTGACTATAGATGTGAGTGTCTATTTCTGTATTCTAGATATGGTTCCATTGCTCAATCTGTCCATATCTATGCCAGTATCTAGCTGTTTTTCCACTGTAGCTAAGTAATAAGAGAGAAGATGCAAATAAATAAAATCAGAAATGATGGGGAGACATTACCATGGACCTTATAGAGATAAGAGAGATGATGAGAAGATACTATGATAAACTGTATGCCAAAGAACCAATGTAGATGAGATGGATAAATTTCTAGAAACACATGAACCACCTACAGTGACCCTAGAAGAAATAGAAGACCTCAACCAACCAATCACAAGTGAAGGATTGAAATAGTCATCAAAAACCTCCTGAAGAGAAGGATATGTGGTTCAAGCAGTTGAGAGCCAGCTTCCCACATATAAGACCCCAGGTTCAATCCCTGGTCCCAGTATCTTAAAAAAAAAAAAAAAAAAAAATCCTTCAAAAGATGAGAATCCCAGGATCAGATGGCTTCACAGGTGAATTCTACCATTCATTCAAAGACAATCTAATACCAATCTTGCTCAAGCTCTTCCAAAAATTTGAATAGAAAAGAAAGCTACCAAACACATTCTCTGAAGCTAACAACACCCTAATACAAAAGGCAGATAAATATACTACAAAAAAGTAAATTACAGACCAATATCTCTAATGAATACAGATGTAAAAATCCTCAACAAAATACTTGAAAACAGAATCCAAAATCGCATTAAAAGAATTATACACCACAATCAAGTGGGCTTTATCCCAGGTATGCAGGGGTGGTTCAATACAAGAAAATGACTTAGTATAATAAACCACATAGATAAATTGAAGATGAAAATCACTTGATCTTCTGATTGATGCAGAAAAGGCATTTGACAAAACACAGCATCATTTCTTGTTAAAAATACTCCAAAAGATTGGAATAGAAGGAAACTTAATCATTATGTTAAAATAAATATAGGAAAAACCCATATATAACTTTTTACTCAATGTCAAATTCTGAAAACTTTCTCACTGACATCAGGAATGAGGCAAGAATGCCCACTGTCACCATTGCTATTGAATATTGTGCTAGAAGTTCTAGCTAAAGCAATAAGACTAGATAGAGAAATAAAACTCACCCAGATAGGAAAGGAAGAAGTAAAACTTGCACTATTTGCAGATGATATGTCCTATATTAAGAAAATCCTGGAAAATCCACAAGAAAGCTACTAGAACTAATAGATGAACTCTGCAGTGTTGGGATACAAGATTAATATGCTAAAATCAATAGCGTTTCTATACACTTCTGATGTGTAATCTGAGGAGGAAATCAGAAAAAGAATTCTATTATAATATTGACTAAAGCAATCAAATGTTTAGGAATAAACTTAACCAAGCACATAAAGGACCTGTATTCAGAAAATTACAAAACATTGCTAAAAGAAATATAAGAAGTGTTAAATGAATAGGAGGGCATTTCATTTCATAGATTGGAAGAATAAATATCATTAAGAGGTCAGTTCTACCTAAAGTGATTTATACATTCAACACAATCTCAGTAAAAATCCCAACAGCTATTTATGTACAAACTAAAAAGACAATTACCAAATGTATTTGGAGGGAGTCCTTGAATAGTCAAAGATGTTTTTATAAAGGAAGAGCGAATTTGGAAGACTCTTACTTCCTGAATTTAAAACATATTGCTCAGCTAAGGGGTAAAAGCAGTGTGGTATGGAATAAAAACAGACAGATTGACCAATGGAACCAAATTGAGAACTCAGAAATAGACCTCACATCTACAGTCACGTTTTGTTTTGTTTTTTTAATTAATTTTTTTATATTTTAAAAGATGCTTAGATTACATAAATGTTACACAAAAATTACAAGGATTCCCATGTTCCCCACCTCGGACACCTCCCACAACATCCCACACAAACATCTTTCATTAGTGTGGCAAATCACCTGCAATGGATATACACATTCTGGGGCCTTGCCACCAAGCATGGACCATAGTTCACATTGTAGACCACACTCTCTCCCACAGAGTTCTGCATGCTATCTGCTGATGTAAAATGGCCTATATCTGTTGTCGTAATGCCACTCAGGACAATTCCCAAGTCCCGAAAAAGCCTCTGTATTACAAATGATTTTCCCTTCCCTGCCCCGAAAGCATCCAGTGGCCACTGGCTCTACCTCACTGATGTAATTTCTTTCATTGCTTGAATCACAATATGTCTACAACAGAATACCAATGGGTCCACTCTAGTCCATAGCTCCTCCCCCAATCAGGAGGAGTTTGGGATGGTGATGTCCACTCCACCTCCAAGTGAGAGGAGGCCTATATCCATGTATACAATGGAGGGGATTATCCTTCCTGCAGCTGCAGACTCTCCCCATTCCCTGGGATGGTCGCCGTCCATCATCGTCTCCTCACCAGGTGACTTGGGTGAGTCCATTGAGCTGTAGAATAGGAGTTGCAGCTCCACCGAGATTCCAGGCACAGCTGGCACATGGGCTGGCCAAAGGCTCCAGTCTCTGGAAGAACCCTAGCATCACATATAGGTTTGAATAGAAGGGACTGATTGACCATGTGCAGGGAGGACTTATTTGAGTCCAACTCTGTCACTATCAGGAGCACAGATTCCAAAGTAGAGCCCACTGATAAGGCGTCAGTCTCTGGAGCTATCACCCCTTACATAGGAACTGAGTGTTGCCAGAGCCCTCAGGAGCCCCTCTGTGTGGGGTGATATCCACTTTGGTGTTCTATGAGATCCTACTGAGGTGTAAGTGCTACCTCTGGGATGACCTCCCGACTCTCTTTGAAGTCTCTTAGCCACATGAACTCATTTGTCTTTACCTTTTCCCCCTTTTATTCAAGGTCTTTTTCCAGTGGTATTGCCAGATGGCACTTGGTGTTAATCCCTCGTTGCCAGGGAGGTTCATCCCTGGGAGTCATGTCCCAGGCTGAGGGGAAGGTAATGTATTCATATGCTAAGTTTGGCTTAGAGAGAGGCCACATTTCAGCAACAAAGAGGCTCTCAGGTGGCAACCCTTAGGCACCTCATAACAGTAGGCTAAGTTTCAATTACAAGAGCAAAAACTCGTAAGGCTAGTCATCAATAAAAAGAACCCATCAGTGGGCCATCCTCTTTTGCCAGACACTGCCTCTGCACTCAGGGGACGGTTGCTGCTCCCTTGGAGAATGTGGTAGAGCTCTCCAGGCTGGGAATTCAGTATGCCCTCATTTATTGAGTGATTGTCCACCCACTGTGACCATGCCCCACCCCTTGATCATTTGGAAAATTTTATATATCTTTCATGTGTATTCAGATGAACTTCCTCCCATGAATCCCGCATCCCAGACACCCCCCACCAATGATCCTCTGCAGCTCCCATTGTAACCCTTCTGTGATCTAAATCTTCCTTGAAGATGAAGCCCACATAATAACCAAATATAATTAATAGGAAAATGAAATAATAATGATAAGCTTAAATATAAGAGATAAAATACATGGAAACTCAGAAAACAAAAACAAAAATAATATAATTAAAGGATTGGGACATTCAAAAAATGTGAAAAAAACAAAAAAAATTTAAAAATATTATTATTATTTTTTTCTTTTATCACTGCATTATTGGGTGTCCTGTCTGTACTGTGGCACCTGCTCCCTCTCACTCCCCAGTGTCTCCCGAATTTTCATTTAATTTTCAAAGAAGTTTTAGGTCACAGCAAAGTCACACACAAAATACTAGAGATTCCTATATATCCAAACTCCTTCCTCTTTCCTCACCCCATATTAAAACCTTTTTTATGTGGATGGTAGCATTGTTATAACTGTTATACAAGATAGTGAAGCATAGCTACTAAACATTGCCAATAGTTTACAGTATACTTTACGATTTAGATGGTACAATTAAATAATTTTTGATGATATTTACCATGTCCTGTGTCCATTACTGTAAGGTAATGAAAAACATTTCCCATGACCACTAAATACCCCGTTTGATCTTTTCTGTTCCTACCTCCCCATACCCCTGGGGCTCATGACACTCCCCTGTCTTGACTCATTGGATGACAGGATTCATAGTTACATGCAACAAGATCTTGACATGCTGATTCTCCTATTAGGATCCACCCTTGTGCCTAAGAGACACCCACCTGTCTGTTTCTGGGTGAAACCGTACTCCCAAAGATGGGGGTCCATCTCCTTCCCACTCACCGTATGGGTCTCCACTCCCTGACACAACGCATTATGACAGGATGAACACTCACACACTCCCCAGAAGCCTATTCCAGATGCACCCCTTCCTGAATGTCCCCCCAACCTATACCCTAAAGCAGTGACACTACCTTGACATACTGCCATAAGAGCATTCCCACCCCTGCATTTTCAACATCATATCCACAAATCCCATGTTCACCTAGACCCCATCCCATCTCTCATCAAAGTATCCTGGGTATTCTAACCCACATTCCTAATCTACCCACCTGTCAACACTGCACCAACAAAACCAGTAATATTACTACCCACCTGTCCTATCCTTCAATATACAACTATACTCTAACACTTTACCATAGATTATGTCCATATGCATGATGGCTCACAACCTTATTTTCTCTTTCTCTCCCTTGTTAACCTATCTTTAAGACAATGGTTCTCAGAGACTGCTCCCTTTCCTCAATTCAAGTCAGTGAGGTTATATATTGTTCATCCTTCAATGCCTGGCTTGCTTCACTCAACATAAGGTCTTCAAGATTCTTCCATGTTATTCCATGTGTTAGCACTTTATTCCTCCTTACAGCTGAGTAATATTCCATTCTATGTATGTACCACATTTTGTTTATCCATTCATCTGTTGATGGGCACTGAGGCTGATTCCAACTTTTGGCAATTGTGAAAAATGCTGCTATGAACATTGGTGTGCATATATCTGTTGGTGTCTTTGCTTTCAATTCTTCTGGATATATACCCAGCAGTGGAATTGCTGGATCATACGGAAGATGTATTGTTAGTTTTCTGAGGAACCACCAAACTGTCCTCCACAGTAGCTGGACCATTCCATAATCCCACCAGCAGTGGATGAGGGTTCCTATTCCTCCACATCTTCTCCAACACTTATAGTCTGCTGTTATTTTAATACCTGCCATTCTGATGGGTATAAAATGGTATCTCATTGTAGTTTTGATTTGCATTTCCTTAATAGCTAGTGATATCGAGCATTTCTTCATGTGCTTTTTAGCCATTTGTATTTCTTCCTTGGAGAAATGTCTTTTCAGGTCACTTGCCCATTTTTTAAATGGGTTGTTTGTCTTTTTATTTTTGAGGTGTATTATTTCTTTATATATGCAGAATATTAGGCTCCTATTAGATATATAGTCACCAAATATTTTCTCCCATTGGCTAAGCTGCCTTTTTATTTTCTTAATAATGTCTTTTGAAATGCAGAAGTTTTTAGTTTTGAAGAGATCCTATTTATCTGTTTTTTCTCTTGCTGCTCGTGCTTTGGGTGTGAAGTTCATGAAACCATTTCCTATTACAAGGTCCTGTAGATGCTTCCCTACATTACCTTCCAAGGTCTTTATGGTTTTGGCTCTTATATTTAAATCTTTGATCCATCTTGTGTTGATTTTTGTATGTGGTGTGAGATGGTATTCCTCACTCATTCTTTTGGATATGGATATCCAGTTCTCCAAGCACCACTTGTTAAAGAGGCCATTCTCTCCCAACTGAGAGGGTTTGGAGGCCTTGTCAAATATCAGATGACTGTATATGCGAGGATCTATATCAGAATTCTCAATTCAGTTCCATTGGTCAGTAGGTCTATCCTTGTGCAAATACCATGCAATTTTGATCACTATAACTTTGTAGTATGTTTTAAAGTGAGGTAATGTGATACTTCCAACTTCATTTTTCTTTTTCAATATGTCTTTGGCAATTCAGGGCTTCTTACCTTTCCAAATAAATTTTGTAGTTAGTTTTTCCAGTTCCTTAAAAACAGTGTTGATTTTTATTGGGATTGCATTAAATCTGTAGATTAATTCGGGAAATATAGACATCTTGATGATGTTTAGTATTCCCATCCATGAACAGGTAGTATTCTTCCATTTATTTAAGTCTTCTTTGATTTCCTTTAAAAGGGTTGTGTAGTTTTCTGTATATAAGTCCTTTACATCTTTAGTTAAATTTATTTCTAGGTATTTGATTCTTTTAGATACTATTTTAAATGGTATTTGTTTTTGATTTCCTCCTCAGATTGCTCGTTATTGGTGTACAGAAATGCTACTGATTTTTCAGCATTGATCTTATAGCCTGTGACATTACTGAACTCCTTTATAAGTTCTAGAAGCTTTGTTGTAGATTTCTCAGGGCTTTCTACGAATAGGACCATGTTGTCTGCAAATAATTATATTTTTACTTCTTCTTTACCAATCTGGATGCCTTTTATAATCCTTAACTTGCCTCAGTGCTCGAGCAAGTACTTCTAAGGTGAAGTTAAATAGGAGCAGTGATAGTGGGCATCCTTGTCTTGTTCCCGATCTCAGAGGGAAGGCTTTTAGGATTTCACCATTGAAGTTGATGTTAGCTTTGGATTTTTCATATATATCCTTTATCATATTCAGAAAGTTTCCTTCTATTCCTATCGTTTGCAGTGTTTTTATCAGGAAATAATGCTGTATTTTGTTGAATGCTTTTTCTGCATCTATAGAGATGATCATGTGATTTTTTTCCTTTCAATCTGTTTATGTGGTGTATTACATTGATTGATTTTCTTATAATGAAATATCCTTGCATACCCTGGATGAAACCCACTTGGTCATGGTGTATAATCCTTTTGATATGTTGTTGAATGCGATTAGCAAGTATTTTGTTGAGGATTTTAGCATTTAGGTTCAATAGAGAAATTGGTCTGTTCCTTTCTTGTGGTATCTTTGTTTGGTTTTGGTATTAAGGTAATGTTGGCATCGTATTATCAGTTAAGCAATATTCCTTCTACTTCTATTTTTTGGAAGAGCTTAAGCAGAATTGGTGTTAGCTCTCTCCGGAATATTTGGTAGAATACAGCTTTGAAGTCATCTGGTCCTGGGCTCTTCTTAGTTGGGAGGTTTTTGATGACCACGTTTATCTCTTTACTTGTAATTAGACTGTTGAGTTCTTCAATTTCTTCTTTCATCAATGTAGGCTGTTTGAAAGTTTCTAGAAACGTCCATTTCCTCTAAATTATCATTCTTGTTGGCATGTAATTTTTCAAAGTATCCTTTTATGATACTCTTTATTTCTGTGGGGTCAGTAGTGATATCACCTTGCTCATTCCTTGTTTTGTGTATTTGCATTTGTTCTCTCTTTTTCTTTGTTAGCCTGGCTAACGGTTTGTCAATTTTATTGATCATCTTGAAGAACCAGCTTTTGGTTTTGTTTATTTTTTCTAGTGCTTTCTTATTCTCTATTTCATTTAGTTCTGGTCTAATCTTTGTTATTTCCTTCTTTCTACTTCCTTTAGGTTTAGTTTGTTCTTGTTTTTCCAATTCCTCCAAGTGTGCAGTTAGGTATTCAATTTTAGCTCTTTCTTCTTTTTTAATATATGTATTTATGGCTATGAACTTCCCTCTCAGGACAGCTTTTGCTGCATTCCATAGGTTTTGAGATGTCATGTTGTCGTTTTCATTAGTTTCAAGGTAGTTACTGATTTCTTTTCAGATTTTCTCCTTGACCCACTGTTTGTCTAAGAGTATTTTGTTTATCTTCCATATCTGTGTGCCTAACCTGTTTCTCTGGCCCTTAGTGATTTCCAATTTCATTCCATTGTGGTCAGAGAAATTACTTGTATAATCTCAATCTTTCTGAATTCATTGTGAGTTGTTCTGTGGTCTGGCATGTGGTCTGTTTTGGAGTATGAACCGTGTGCACTCGAGAAGAATGTAAATCCTGCTGTATTTGGGTGTAATGTTCTGTAATTGTCTATTAAATCCAGGTCCTCTAATGTATTGTTCAGAACCTTTGTTTCTTTATTGATTCTCTGTCTAAATGTTCTGTCTAATGATGATAATTGCGTATTAAATTCCCCGCTATAATTGTAGAGGCATTTATTTCTCCACTTAGTTTGTCCAGAGTTTGCCTCATATATTTTGAGGCACCCCAATTAGGTTCATAAATTTTTATGACTGTTCTCTCTTCTTATAGATTACACCTTTTACTAATAAATAGTGTCCATCTTTGTCTCTTACAATAGTTTTCCATTTAAAGTCTATTTTGTCTGATATTAGAATAACTACTCCTGCCCTTTTTAGGCTATTGTTAGCTTGTAAAATTCTTTTCCAGCCAGTCACTTTCAGCCTCCTTGAATCCCTGGGTCGAAGGGTTTCTTGTAGACAGCATAGATGGATCATATTTCCTTATCCATTCTGCCAACCTATGTCTCTTGAGTGGTGAATTTAATTCTTTAACATTCAGTGTTGTTACTAGCAATGAATTTCTTACTTCAGCCATATTTTCTTTGTGTTAATGCATGGCATATGTTGTTTTGGTTCTGCTTTTGTCTTTTTAGTTGTTTTTAATCTCTCCTCCAACTCTCTCTCCCTTGTTTTTTCCTTTCAACTTGTAGAATCCTTTAATATTTCTTGAACTGCAGGTTTCTTATTGACATACTCTCTTAATTTCTGTTTATCTGTGAATATTTTGATCTCTCCATCAGTTTTGAATGACAGTTTTGCTGGCTAGAGAATTCGTGGCTGGAAGTTTTTTTCTTTTAGTACTTTGACTATGTCATACCACTGTCTTCTTACCTCCATAGTTTCAGATGAGAAATCAGCACATAATCTGATTGTGCTTCCCTTGGATATGATGGTTCTCTTTTCTCTTGCTGACTTGAGTATTTTCTCTTTGTCTTGAGCATTGGACATTTTGACAAGTATATGTCCTGGAGTTGGCCTGTTGGGATTTATACTGTTTGGGGTTTGCTGTGCTTCCTGGATTGGCACATCCATCTCTCTCAATAGGGTTGTGAACTTTTCAGCCATTATTTTCTTCAGCATTCCTTCTGTTCCCTTTCCCTTCTCTTCTCCTTCTGGGATGCCCATAATGCATGTTTGTGAGATTTGTGTTGTTGGTTAAATATCTGAGTCCCTGCTGGATTTTTTCTAACTTTTTATCTATCTGTTTGATTTCAGATGTATTGTCTTCCACATCACTAATTCTTTCTTCTGCCTGTTCAAATCTGCTGTTATATGAACCCAGGGTCTTTTTGATTTCTTGGATTGGGCCATTGATCACCATGATATCCGTTATCTTTTTGTGTAAGTTTACAATTTCTTCATTATGTTCTCCCAGTGTCTTCTTTATATCCTTAATCTCTTCCTTCACTTCATTAAGTTGGTTCATGATATTTGTTTGGAAAGCTTTGATTAGTTGTTTGATGTTCTGCATCTCTTCCTGGTTTTCAGTTTATTCATTGGACTGGTCCATGTCTTCCTGTTTCTCAGTGTGGTTTGTAATTTTTTGTTGTCCTCTAGTCATCATTTTATCTTGATGGGTTTATTCAGTTGATTAGCTTCTCTCTATGCTCTTGAGTTTTATTTAGCTGGTGGTTCTGTGTGTGTGTTAAGTTTTCTGTATGACACTTTTTCTTCTTATTTTATTTCCTTGCTTCTTTCTATGTTACCTTGAAGGCAAAAAATTATGGCCAAAGGAATCGAAAGATGTGGGAAAGGAAGAAGGATAATGGTAATATTGATAAAAGTTAGAAGCGGGCCCAAATAAGACTTAGTGAAATGAATATTTAACTCATGTAGGCAGTGTAGAGTAATAGGGAAAAAAGTGGAGTACGTACAATTGTCTAGGAAACCAAATAGATAAATATATATATAATGATTTAGAAGGCTAGAATGATGAGGAGGGAGAGAAAGAGTGAAGAAAGGGCTGAAAGTAAAAAATTAATATTAATAATAAAAAAAGAAGGAAACAGCATAGATGGAGTAGAAATTGATACCCTTAAGTTGTGGGATAATGAAAAAACGTGATGTGTAAGAACTACAACAGAAAGCAGAAGGCAGAAAGTGGAAGGAAGGGGAATAGATAGTTTGGGGGGAAAAAATCAATATAGACAGAGAATTAGAAATCACTAAAGAATATGCACATCAAAGAAGAGACAAGCTAGCAGCACCTAATTTAAAAAAAAAAAAAGGGAAAAAGAAGGGGGCCAGGAAACAGAAAAGAAAAGCAAGAGACAACAAATAAACAGAGAAAAACCAAACAACCACACAAGCAAGCAGTCAAACAAAGCTAAGGAGGAATAGTGTTCTTTCTAGGGTCCTTGTGGAATCTCTCAGCCTGCTTGTGTTTATCAATCAATTTCTCTCCAGGGTTCTATCTGCAGGTTTTGATGCAGATTTTAGCTATTAAACTAAATTAAAAAGAAGAATTCATTTTTTAAAGTGACTTTCTTCTTTTTTTATTTTTAATTTTTGGTGAAATATGGGACCCAAAATAAATCCTCTTCTAGACCACCCCCTTCACCAAGGGGACCCTAACTAGGCTCATGGAAACTAATCAAGCACTTCCCACTTCCTGGCCTCCCCAGGGGTGCTAAAGCTCTGATGCTTGTCAGTGTAGAGCAATAAAATTGGCTGACTCCACCCCCTCTTCAGCCAGGCCTCAGTGTCACCAGGCTGCTGTGTAAATCAGGCTTCCTCAGTAGATTCACCTCTCCCCTCAGCCTGGCGGTGCTTCAAGCTGGTTTATCTGCTCCCCAAAGCTATGAAGGGGTCCAGGCAGCCAAATCCATATAAGGTAAACCCCTCTCCACCTTCTGTCAGAACCCTCCCACTCTCGGAGATTGCTCCCTCTCACCGGGTTGCCAGCGGTTGTCGGGGTGTATCCCTGGGCAGCTAGGTAAATCTACCTTCCTCTACAGATTTGCCACTCCCCTCAGCCTGGTTCTGCTTTAAGCCAGCTATTTTGTTCCCCAAAGCTGCAAGGGGTTCCAGGCAGCAAAATCCACAGAAAGGAAAGCCCTCTTGACCCTTCATCAGAATCCTCCCACTCTCGGAGAATACTCCCTCTCACCTAGTTGCTGGCGGGGAGTCACGGCTCAAACCAGCCTTTTTCCCTGAGGGTGGCGCTCCGCCATCTGTGTTAACCTCCACGGGCAGGGTTAAAACTCACGAATCTCTATGAGCAATCCACGCCATAGAACTGCCTCCAGATGGATGTCCCAAGCTTCTCGCTCCGTGCGCCTCCAGCACAGACCCCTGGGCAGGACCCTGTCCCCAATCAGCTGTTCTCACAGAGCTAGTCAGCGAGTGCCCTCCTAAACTGACGCCATCTTGCCTCTCTGTGTAATCAGTTGGTTTCTTTTTATTGTTTTATTGTGCACATGAAAAGACTCTTAAATTTCTTAAACATTAGGTAAATCCAAGTCAAAACTAGAATTAGATACTCTTTCATGCCTAATAGAATGGCTACTGAATCCCAATTAAAATCAGAATTAGATACTCTTTCATTCTCCATAGAATGGCTACTGTCTTAGTTTCCTAGTTGCTAAACAAATACCATACAATCAGTTAGTTTAACAAAAGGAATTTATTGGCCCACAATTTCAGTGACTAGAATGTTTGCTTCCTGTCAGCATCAGGATCAACTTACTGGACAGCAATCTTGTGATTCCTTGGCTTTTATGTCATGTGGCAATACACAGGTCTCTTTCTGGTTACCTTTTTTCCCAGATCTTGCAACTCCCTGTGGTCTCTTTTTTTCTGTCTGACTTTTAATCTGCTTATGAATGACTCCTGTAATCTGTTTTAAAATCCCACCAGATTCACTTGAGCCACAACATAACTGAAGTAACTGCATTAAAAGATGCAAATAACTTCATTAAGAATGTGAAAAGGCAACCCAATCAATGGGAGAAAATATTTGGCAACCACATATCTGATAAGGGTTTGATTTCCATTCTATATAAAAAGATCATACAACTCAACAATGAAAGAACAAGTAATCTACTTTAAAAATGTGCAAAAGACTTAAATAGACATTTTCACAAGTAGGAAAATGTCTATTTAAGTCTTTTGCACATTGGTGAAAAAAACACATGAAAAAATGATCAATATCACTAGCTATTAGGGAAATGCAAATTAAAATGACTGTGAGATATCATCTCATACCACATAGAATGGCAATAATTAAAAAAACAGAAAACAACATGTTGGAAAGAATGTGGAGAAATAGGAACACTGTCACTGTTGATGGAAATATAAAATGCTGCAGCCTATGTGGAAGACAGTTGGTGGTTCCTCAGTAAGCTAAATATAGAACTTCCATATTATCCAGCAATTCCTCTACTAGGAATATATCTAGAAGAACTGAAAAGTGTGTTTGTAATAGACATTTGCACAATGATGTTCATAGCAGTGTTTTTCACAATTGCCAAAGGATGGAAACAATCCAAGTGTCCAAAAACTAATGAATGGATAAGCAAAATGTGATATATACATATGATGGAATACTATGCTGCTGTAAGAAGAAATTAAATTGGGACACATATAACATGGGTTAACCTTGAAGACATTATATTGAGTGAAATAAGCTGGACACAAAGGGACAAATACTGCATGGCCTCATTAATATGAATATGAAGAATAAACACACTGGGTTAAAACCTAGGGTATAATTTATTTGGAGATATGAGGAGGGATGAGAAGGGATACAGATGTTTATGGTATATAGAAGTTTTAATTAATTTGACTGGAAAAGTGTGGAAGTGGATAGAGTTGGTGGTAACACATTATAATGAGTCGAACTAATGCAGCTGATTTATAAATGGGATTGTTACTGAAAAGGGTAGTCTAAGGATGTAAATGTCAATTGAAAGAAAGTTAGAGAATAATTTAAGGACTGAATAACATAGTGAACCCAGAGGTGGATGAGAATTATGGTTAATAGTACAAATACAAGAATGTCCCTCTATGAACTAGAAAAAATATACATCACTATTTGCAAAGTGGTAAGAATGTGGAGAATCATGGGAAAAATACAATTAATGTAAGATATGGACTAGAGTTAACAGCAATACTGTTATATTCTTGCCTCAATGCCAAAGATGTTCTGTGTTAATAATAAGGGGTATGGAAAAAATATGCCTAATATACACTATTGGCCATAGTAGTGGTAATAGTCTGATGATATTATCTCATAATATCTAACAAATATTCCACAACAATGTGGTATGTTGGTGGAGGGGTGTTGTATGGGAATTTCACACATGTACATGATTGTTTTGTAAGTTCATGACTTCTGTAATAAAAAAATATATTTTAAATAGGCCTCTAAGACTTTGGTTAGTTAAAACATGGACCAAAAGGGGGCTTAAACTAAATGAAGTGGAAATGCCAGAACTGCCCTGGTATAATGTAAATGAAAAGGTACAAAGGCTTAGGGAGAATGAAGTGTTAGCATAGATTTATGTAAGGCATGCTTACCCAACCAGAAGTGCCCAGAGGACACACCTTTCACCACACCTATGAGGAATATTTATGTGACAGGAGCACCATATACCCTGAAGACCCCTGTGGTCACTCTTTTCTGTAGGTCAGAAATTACTGTGGAAACTGCTGACTCTGTATTTGGATCCTTAAATACAATGGGGATTATCAGATTCCTGGCTAGCAGGAGCCTAGTGGTGGCATTTAATTTCCCAACACAAGGGGACATGGTGACTGTAGTGGACAGCAGAGTCAATACAAAAATCAAAACAGTCTGACTCACAGAGCCCTATGGCATTGGCTAGTTGACCATGAGTTACCTTGAGTGAAATAAATAGGTAGTCTACTAAATTACTATGTGATTTGCATAAGTAGAAGTGTTCTAGGTCGAGTGAACAAAAGCCTAACTTGAATTTAAAAAAACAGAGCATTACTTCCCCAGTTCCAGAATGAATAATTGGAATAGACTTACTCAGCAAGTAGCAAAATCCCTACTTTGGTTCCATGACCTATTGAATGAGGACTATTATGGTAGGAAAGGCCAAGTGGAAGCCACTAGAACTGCCTATACCCAGCAAATAGTAAATCAAAAGTAATACCATATTCCTGAAGGGATTGCAGAGATTAGTACCACCATCAAGGAATTGAAGAATATAGCAATGGTGATTCCCACCACATCCCCATTCAATTGTCCTATTTGGCCCAATGGATGTTGAATGACAGTGGATTATCATACTTGACCAGGTGGTTACTCCAATTGCAGCTTATGTTCCAAAGGTGGTATCACTGCTTGAACAAACAACATATCCAGTGGTACCTGGTATGAAGCTATTGACTTGGCAAATTTCCCCCGATACCTGTTAGTAAACACTACAAGAAACAGTTTCCCTCCAGCTGGCAAGTACAGCAATAAAATTTTACTGCCCTACTTCAGGAACATATCAACTCTCCTGCTGTATCTCATAATCTAGTTCAAAGAAATAGTGATCACTTTTCCAAAAGACATCTCACTGATCCATTACATTGAGGAAATTATGCTGACTTGACCTAGTGATCAAATTGTAGCAATTACATTAGTCTTATTGGTAATATATTTGCATGTCTGAAGATGGGAAATAAATCTAACAAAAATTTCGGGGCTTTTCACATCAGTGAAATTTCTAGGCATCCAGTGCTGTGGGACATCAAGATATCACTTCTAAGATAAAGGATAAGGAAGCAGGAAGGCAAATGGCATCAGTTTAAGTGGACAATCACCATCTCTCTCACAAAAGATGGCTGATTGGGGACAGGATCCTGACCAAATGAGCTGTTCTAGGAGCCCATGGAGTGGGAGCCTTTGGGGTGCTGATATGGAGGGAGCTGGACAGGGAGATAGATTGCTCAAGATAAAACCAGAACATAGAAAACAGCAGGGAAATAGAACAAGAAGAACAAAGTATCAAAGAGAAAACACACAAAAAACCCCAGCACCTAAACAAAACTCTAGAGCAGAAAGAGAAGCTAATGAACTGAATAAACCTAAACCCATGAAGATAAACAATGACCAGAGGGAAACAAAAAAGTACAAACCATACAAAGAAACAGGAAGACATGGACAAGTCCAGTGTACAAACTAAAACCCAGGAAGAGATGCAGAACATTGAATAAGTAATCAGAGCAGTCCCAAAAAATATCTTGGACCAACTTAATGAAGTGAAGGAAGAGATTAAGAATAGTAAGAAGACACTGGGAGAACATACTGAAGAAATTGTAAACATACATAAAAAGATAATGGATATGATGGTGGTCAATGGCACAATCTAAGAAATAAAAAAGACATTGGAATTGCATAACAGCAGATTTAAACAGGCAGAAGAAATAGTGATGTGGAAGACAGTACATCTGAAATTAAACAGATAGTAGAACAGATAGATAAAAATATAGAAAAAAATCCAGCAGGGACTTAGGGATTTAAACAACAACACAAAATGCACAAACATATGCATTATAGGCATCCCAGAGGGAGAAGAGAACAGAAAGGGAACAGAAGGAGTGTTGAGGAAAATAATGGCTGAAAACTTCCCAACCATATAGAGGGAGATGGACGGACAAGTCCAGGAAGCAAGCACACCCCAAACAGTATAAATCCTAACAGGCATACTCCAAGACATACACTTGTCAAAATGTCCAATGCTCAAGAGAAAGAAAAAATTCTCGAGGCAGGAAGAGGAAAGAGAACCATCACATACAAGGGAAGCTCAATAAGATTAAGTGCTAATTTCTCATCTGAAACTGTGGAGGCAAGAAGACAGTGGTATGACATAGTCAAGGTACAAAACTTCCAGCCATGAATTCTCTATCTAGCAAAACTGGCATTCAAAAATGATGGACAGTTCAAAATAGTCACAGATAAACAGAAATTATGAGAGTATGCCAATAAGAAACCTGCACTTCAAGAAATACTGGAGGAAATTCTACAGGTTGAAAGTAAAAACGGGAGAGAGAGTTGGAGAAGAATGTAAGAACAACTAAAAAGACAAAATGAGAAATGAAAACAACGTATGACACACATAAACCCAAAGAATATATGGCTGATGTAAGAAATTCCTTGAGAGTAATGACACTGAATGTTAACAGATTAAACTCACCAGTCAAGAGACATCAAGAGACACAGATTGGCAGAATGGATAAGGAAATATAACCCATCTTTATGTTGTTTACAAGAAACCCACCTTAGGCCCAGGGATTCAAGGAGGCTGAAAGTGAATGGCTGGGAAACAATTTTACAAGCAAACAACAACCAAAAAAGGGCAGGAGTAGCTATACTAATATTGGACAAAATAGACTTTAAATGCAAAACTATTGTAAGAGACAAAGATGGACACTATATATTAGCTAAAAGGGGTATCCTTCATGAAGAAAGAACAACTATAAGCATTTAAGCACCTAATTAGGGTACCTTAAATTATATGAGGCAAACACTGGAAAGACTAAGTGGAGACAAATGTGTTTATAATTATAGTGGGGGATGTTAATACACCTTTATCACCATTAGACAGAACATCCAGGCAGAGAATCAATAAAAAACAAAGATTCTCAATAATACATTAGAGGATCTAGACCTAATAGACATGTACAGAATTCTACACCCAAATACAGTGGGATATACATTCTTCTTGAGTGTTCATGGATCATACTCCAAGATAGACCACATGCCAGGCCACAGAACAACTCTCAATGAATTCAGAAAGATAGAAATTATACAAAGTAATTTCTCTGACCACAATGGAATGAAATTGCAAATCATGAAGAGCCAGAGAACCAGATTAGGCACACAGATATGGAAGTTAAACAACACACTCTTAGATGAACAGTGAATCAAGGAGGAAATCTTGAAAGAAATCAGTAACTATCTTGAAATGAATGAAAATGACAACACAATATAGCAAAACCTATGAGATGCAGCCAAAGATGTATTAAGAGTGAAATACATAGCCATAACTGCATATATCAAAAAAGAAGAAAGAGCTAAAATTGAAGACTAACTGCACATTTGAAGTAATTGGAAGAAAAACAACAAACTAACCTCAAAGGAAGTAGAAAGAAGGAAATAACAAAGATTAGTGCAGAACTAAATGAAATAGAAAATAAGAAAACACTAGAAAAAATAAACAAAACCAAAAGCTGGTTCTTTGAGAAGATCAATAAAATTGAAAAACCCCTAGCCAGACTAACAAAGAAAAAGAGAGAGCAGATACAAATACATAAAAAAAAAAAAAAAAAAAAAAAAAATGAGGAAGGGGATATCACCACTGACCCCACAGAAATAAAGAGTATCTAAGAGGATACTATGAAAAATTATATGCCAACAAGAATGATAATGTAAAGGAAATGGACAAATTCCTAGAAATTCACAAGCAGCCTACATTGATGAAAGAAGAAATTGATGAACTCAACAGTCCAATTACAAGTAAAGAGTTAAACTCAGTCATCAAAAACCTCCCCAAAAAGAATAGCCCAGAACCAGATGGCTTCACAGCTGAATTCTACCAAACATTCTAGAAAGAACTAACACCAATCTTGCTAATGCTCTTCCAAAAAATAGAAGTAGAAGGAATATTGCCTAACTCATTCTATGATGCCAACGTTACCCTAATACCAAAGCCAAACAAAGATGCCACAAGAATGCAAAAATACAGACCAATATCTCTAATGAATCTAGATGCTAAAATCCTTAAGAAAATACTTGCTAATCGCATTCAACAACATGTCAAATGAATTATACCCTATGACCAAGTGGGTTTCATCCCGGCTATGCAAGGATGGTTCAACAAAAGAAAATCAAACAATGTAATACACCACATAAACAGATGGAAAGAAAATCAGCTCTATAGATGCAGAGAAAGCATTTGACAAAATACAGCACCCTTTCCTAATAAAAATACTGCAAAAGATAGGAATAGAAGGAAATTTCTGAATATGATAAAGAGTATATATGAAAAACCCACAGCTAGCATCATCTTCTATGGTGAAATCTTAAAAGCTTTTCCTCTAAGATCAGGAAAAAGACAAGGATGTCCACTATCACAACTCCTATTTAAATTTGCCTTAGAAGTACTTGCTTGAGCACTGAGGCAACAAAAAGATATAAAAGACATCCAAATTGGAAAGGAAGAAGTAAAAATTTCACTATTTGCAGATGACATGATTCTATACATAGAAAGCCCTGAGAAATCAACAACAAAGCTTCTAGACTTATAAAGGAGTTCAGTAATGTAGCAGGCTATAAGATCAATGCTCAAAAATCAGTAGCATTTCTGTACACCAATAATGAGCAATCTGAGGAGGAAATCAGGAAAAAAATACCATTTACAAAAGAATCAAATACATAGGAATAAATTTAACTAAAGATGTAAAGGGCTTATATACAGAAAACTACATAACACTGTTAAAGGAAATCAAAGAAGACTTAAATAAATGGAAGAATATTCCCTGTTCATGGATAGGAAGACTAAACATCATCAAGATGTCTATCCTACCCAAACTAATCTACAGGTTTAATGTAATCCCAATAAATACCAGCACTGTATATTTTTTCACATTTTAATTAAGGTATAAACTTTATCGCTTTAGAAATAATACTATTGCACTTTTCATAGATTACAATATAGTGTAAACAACTTTTATATCCACTAAGAAACCAAATATTTTGAGTGATTTATTGTGATATTCACTTTATTGTGGTGGTCTGAAACTGAACCCACAATATCTCTGAATTGTGCATATACGCCCAAAGACAGATAATCTTTCAGATATGAATTTAAATTGCAAATTGTTTCAAGCTTCTAATGCACCTGTTATACAGAGAATGTAATAAGAATTCCTCCCTAAAGAAAAAAAAAATTCATTCCATGTAAATCAGCATTCTTATAACTTAAATTCAATAAAATTGAAAGTAGAGTTATAAAAGCAATCAACAGATACATCAGGAAACAAGCAGCATAAATAGGAGAGTAACTTGATGTGGCAACGACAACCACAGATATTTATGACAAACTTGTCAGGTGATAGAATTATTAGTCATAAAATACAAAGTATCCATGTTTTACTGTAAAAAGAGACCAGGGAAATTTGAACAAATAACCATAGAGAATGTCCGGAAGTTGCACACACATTCACACCCACATACAAAATTGTAAAATATGATAAGGTTAAAAAGTCCATTACATATACAAGTAAAGAAGGTAGTAGTAGACTGGTTGTCAGGTCAAAAGAATTTAACTGAAATGAAACACAGATGGAAAAGGATCTAGGAAATATCAAATAGAAAATAAGAGATTCTGGATACACACATATGCACTCACATATCTCCATAGGAGGAATGTTGAGAAAAAATATTCAAAGAATATTGATTTTTACTTGATGTAACTATAGATACACTTGCTATTTTAAGAAATAATGTAGGGAGGCGGCTGTGGCTCAATCAGTGGGGCTCCCGTTTGCCATATGGGAGGCCCCAGGTTCGGTTCCCAGGGCCTCCTGGTGAAGGCAGGCCCGCCCGCAGGGCGTGGTTGGCTGACCCAGCGAGCACGGGCAGCAAGGGGGGGATAAATGAATAAATAAATAAAATCTTTAAAAAAAAAAAAAAAAGAAATAATGTACGCTATCTCATTTCTGGAATATTTGCTTGAGATCTCCTTGGATCCATTCCCTAGGAATAAAAACAGAGCTGGAGGAATATATTTAAAATAAAACAACTATATAAGTCCGTAGAAATTTTCCTAAAGGAAAACAGAAAACGAAACATTTATTCAAGAAACTTATTAATCTGTGTAAGAAAGTGTGCCTATGGTTCTATTTTTTTTCATCATTAAAATAAATTTTTTTTTTTACAATTCAGTGAGTTACAGCATACTGATTCTTGTTACTTCAAGAGGTAAACATACAGAGCTCACTTCGGCAGCACATACACTAAAATTGAATGATACAGAGAAGACCAGCATGGCCCTCACACAAGGATGACACACAAATTCATGAAGTGCTCCATATTTTTTGAATACCCCATATTTTTTATGTAATATACATGTAATCCACAATTTCTTTAAAATAAATTAATTAATTTTTTAAAAGGCTAACATACATCAAGACTAAATTCAGTAAGCTAAAAAAATTTTAATTATTTGTTTTATTTATTTATTTATTTATTTATATTATTTATTTTAAAAGATACTTAGATTACATAAATGTTACACAAAAAATATAGGGATTCCCAAACCCCACCTCCAACACCTCACACACACTCCCACATAAACATCCTCATTAGTGTGGCACATTAATTGCAATTGTTAAATACATCCAGGGGCTTTGCCATTAAGCATGGACCATAGTTCACATTGTAGAACACACGGTCTCTCACACAGTTCGGCATGTTATATAATGATATAAAATGGCCTATATCTGTCATTACAATGTCACTCGGGACAATTCCCAAGACCTGGTAAAACCCCTGTATTACAACTTTTTTTTCCCTCTCCCTGCCCTCAGAGACTCCAATGGCCACTGGCTCCACATCAATGTTGTAATTCCTTCCATTCCTTGAATCACAATATGTCTATAGTAGAATACAAGTAAGTCCACTCTAGTCCATAGCTCTTCCCCCCATCCTTAGGAGTCTGGGATGGTGATGTCCACTCCACCTCCAATTGAGAAGTGGCTTATATCCCATGGATAAGATGGATGGGAATATCCTGCCTGCAGCTGTAGACTCTCTCCATTCCCTGGGATGGCTGTTGTCCATCATCATCTCCCTGCCAGTTACCCTGGGTGAGTCCAATGAGCTGTAGATTATGAGTTGCTGCTCCACTGAGGTTTGGGGCCCAGCTGGCACATGTTCAGCCCAAAGACTGAAGTCTGTGGATGTACACCTACAAACTTCAGCAACAAGTACAGGTTTGACTAGAAGGGACTGATGAGCCATGTGCAGGGAAAACATAGTTGAGTCCAAATTTGTCACTCTTAGGAGCACAAACTTCAAAGTAGGGCCCACTGGCAGGGCATCAACTCTGGAGATACCCACCATGACATAGGACAAGGGTGTCTCCAGAGCCCTCAGATGCCCCAATATTTGGGGTGATATATGCTTTGGAATTCTATGAGATCCTACTGAGATGTGCATCAGTGTTACCTCTGGGATGAGCTTCCGACTCATTTTGAAATCTCTTAGCCATATAAACTCATTTGTCTTTATCTTTTACCACCACCACCACCCCCCTTTTTTTTTAACTTTTACAAAAAGAATTAGCAAAATTTTATGTGGTACAATTAAAAAAATAATTAGATATTATACTTGAAAACAATTTATAAATTTTAAAGAGTGCAACATTTCCCAAGGAGACATAAAATTTATGTGGTTGAATTATGAGAAAAACAAATATAATCTGTATTAGAATGCATTAATAGATTCAGGATTAGTTTTTTAGATTAAACTAAGCCAATAAAATCCAGACATATGAATGGTTATACTACCCAAATTATTGCAATAAACAATAATCAAATCTTTTTCTAGGCACATTGCCAATTGGCACTTGGTAACAATCCCTCAGAACAAGGGAAGCTAATCCTGGGACTTATGTCCCACAATGGGAGGAAAGTAATACATTCATATGCTGAGTTTGGCTTAGAGATAGGCCACATTTGAGCAACAAGGAGCCTCTCAGGAGGCAACCCTTAGGCACCTCATAAAAATAGGCTAAGTTTCAATTTCAAGACCTCCCCTGCCCCAGTTGTAACCCTTGTGAGATCAAAACCTTCTTCAAAGATGAAGCCATTACAATAGCTGAATACAATTAATAGGAAAATGAAATAATAATGATAAGTTTAAATGTAAGAGATAAAATACATAAAAATTTAAAAAATAAAAGTGAAATGAAATCAATTGGTATATTAATAAAATGAAAAATATAAAAAAATTTTTTTTGAATTTTTGCCTTTGATCACTGCAATATCTGGAGTCCAGTCTGTACCATGGCACCTACCCCCTCTCATTCCCCAGTGTCTCAGTATTTTTCATTTTGTTCTCAAAGAAATTTTAGATCACAGAACAGTCACACACAGAATACAGGAGACTCTCATATACCCAACATCCTCCCCATTTCCTCCTTCCCATATTAATACCATTTAATATGTGGATGGTAGCATTGTTATAACTGATATACTTATAATGAAACATAGTTACTAAACATTGTCAGTGGTTTACAGTATGGTTTACATTTTAGACCGTACACTTTATAAATTTTGATATTTACCATGTCCTATGTCTATCACTGAATGGTAATGAAGAACATTTCTACTGACCACTAAATAACGCCTGTTTTATATATTCTGTTCCTCCCACCACATTCCCCAGGACCCAAGATGATCCCCAGGTTTGATTCACTGGATGACAAGATTTACAGTTACATGCAAGAGGTCTTGACACTGATTTGTCCTCCCCTATTGGGAATTGCCCTTGCCCTTGAGAGACTCCCACCTGTCAATTTCTGAACAAATCGGTCCTTCCAGAGATGGGAGTCCAACTCCTTCCTGCTCATTATGTGGGTCTCCACCCACTGATACAACCCATTATGACAGAATGAACACTCACACACTCCCAAGAAGACTGCTATAGATGTGCCCTGTTCCAAATGCCCCCCAACCAACACCCTAAACCAATGACTCTTCCTTGTCATTTTGCCATAAGAGCATTCTCACCTCTGTACTTTCAACCTCATACCCACAATTCCCCAGTGCTCAACTGGTCCCTCTACCAACCCTCCCCCAAGTATCCTGGACCTTCTGATGCACCCTTCCCAATCTACCCACCTGTCAACCCTCCACCACCCAACCCAATAATATGACTATCCTCCTGTCCTATCCCTTCAATACACAACTACACTCTATTATTTTACCATAGATTACATCCGTATGGGTGATGGTTCAAAACCTTCTCTTCTCTTTCTATTTCTTGTAAACCTCTCTTACAGACAATAGCTCTCTGTGACTGCTCAATTTCCTTAATTCATATCAGTGAGGTCATGTACTGTTCATCCTTCAATGCCTGGCTTGCTTCACTCAACATAAGTTCTTCAAGACTCATCCATATTATCCTGTGTTTTAGCACTTTATTCCTTCTTACAGCTGAGTAATATTCCATTGTATGTATGTACTACATTTTGTTTATCCATTCATCTGTCGATGCGCACTTTGGTTGATTTCAACTTTTGGCAATAGTGAACAATGCTGCTATGAACATTGTTGTGCATATATCTGTTTGTGTCTTTGCTTTCAATTCTTCTGGATATATCAGTAGTGGAATCACTGGATCATATGGAAGAGCTATAGTTAGTTTTTGAGGAACTGCCAAACTGTCCTCCACAGTGGCTGGACCATTCCACAATTCCACCAGCAGTGGATGAGGGTTCCCATTCCTGCACATCCACTCCAGTACTTATAGTCTGTTGTTTTTTTTAATAGCCACCATTCTAATGGGTGTAATATGGTATCTCATTGTAGTTTTGATTTGTATTTCCCTAATAGCTAGCGATGTCGAGCATCTTTTCATGTGCTGTTTAGCTATTTGTATTTCTTCCTTGGAGAAGTGTCTTTTCAGGTCACTTGCCCATGTTTTAAATGGGTTGTCTTTTTATTTTTGAGGTATAGGATTTCTTTATATATGCAGGATATTAGGCTCCTTTCAGATATATGGTTGCCAAATATTTTCTCCCACTGGGTAGGCTTCCTTTTTATTTTCTTGATAATGTCCTTTGAGGTGCAAAAGTTTTTCATTTTGAGGAGATCCCATTTATCAATTTTTTCTTTTGCTGCCCATGTTTGTGTGTGAAATTCATGAAACCATTTCCTATTACAAGGTCCTATAGATGTTTCCCTGCATTATCTTCCAAGGTCTTTATAGTCTTGGCTCTTATATTTAGATTTTTTATTCCTCTTGCATTGTTTTTTGTATACGGTGTGAGTTGTGTCTCTCTCATTCTTTTGGATATGGAATTCCAGTTCTCCAAGCACTACTGCTGAAGAAGCCATTCTTCAACAATTGAGTGGGCTTGGTGACCTTGTCAAATATAAGATGACGGTATATGCAAGGATCTATATCAGAACTCTTAATTCGGTTCCATTGGTCAGTTTGTCTATCCTTGTGCCAATACCATGCAGTTTTGACAAATGTAGCTTTGTAGTATGTTTTAAAGTCAGGTAATGTGATACCTCCAACTTCATTTTTCTTTTTCAATATGTTTTTGGTGATTCAGGGCCTCTTACCCTTCCAAATAAATTTTGTAATTAGCTTTTCCAAAAAAATAAAATGTTGATTTTTATTGGGATTATATTAAACCTGTAGATTAGTTTGGGTAGGATAGACATCTTGATGATGTGAGTCTTCCTATCCATGAACAGGGAATTTTCTTCCATTTATTTCAGTCTTGTTTGATTTCCTTTAACAATGTTGTGTAGTTTTCCATATATAAGTCATTTACATCTTTAATTAATTTATTCCTAGGTATTTGATACTTTTAGTCTCTACTGTAAATGGTATTTTTTCTTGATTTCCTCCTCACTTTGCTCATTATTGGTGTACAGAAACGCTATTGATTTTTTTTTTTTTTTTTTTTTGCTGTCGAAAGCAGATTTATTGTTATATTAGTTATCTTGTGTCATTTGAGTAACTTGTTAACATTGCTATAAAACATACATTTTTAATTAAAGAGTAAAAAAATTTCAAAAAGGGGAGACAGGACTCTCAAGTTACATATTTTTAGAGAAAGTTTACATCCTTGAAGCAGCTTTGCAATATGCAGAGCACAGTACTGGCTTCAAAACAGTAGAAAGATTCTGTGAACTTGCATTATTTAAAGTATGACAAGCTGCTGACATCTTCCTCTATATTCATTTGATTTTTGAGCATTGATTTTGTAGCCTGCTACTTTACTGAACTCCTTTATAAATCCTAAAAACTTTGTTGTAGATTTCTCAGGGCCTTCTATGTATAGGATCATGTCATCTGCAAATAGTGAAATTTTTACTTCTTTTGTTTCCAATTTGGATGCCTTTTATATCTTTTTCTTGCCTTAGTGCTTGAGCAAGTACTTCTAAGACAATGTTAAATAGGAGTGGTGATAGTGGGTATCTTGGTCTTGTTCCTGATCTCAGAGGGAAGGTTTTAGGATTTCACCATTGAAGATGATGTTATCTGTGGGTTTTTCATATATAACCTTTATCTTTTTCAGAAAGTTTCTTTCTATTCCTATCTTTTGCAGTGGTTCTATCAGGAAAGAGTGCTGTATTTTGTCAAATGTTTTTTCTGCATCTATAGAGATGATCATGTGATTTTTTTTTTTCAATATGTTCATGTGGTGCATTACATTAATTGGTATTCTTATGTTGCACCATCCTTGCATAACCAGGATAAAATCTACTTGGTCATGGTGTATAAATCATTTGATATGTTGTTGAATGCAATTAGCAAGTATTTTCTTATGGATTTTAGGATCTAGGTACATTAGAGAGATTGTTCTGCAATTTTCCTTTCTTGTGGCATCTTTGTTTGACTTTGGTATTAGGGTAATGTTGGTATCATGGAAAGAGTAAGGCAATGTTCCTTCAACTTCTCTTTTTTGGAAGAGCTCAAGCAGGATTGGTGTTAGTTCTTTCCAGAATGTTTGGTAGAATTCACATGTGAAGCCATCTGGGCCTGTGCTCTTTGTTGGGAGGGTTTTGATGACCAAGTCTATCTTTTTACTTGTAATTTTACTGTTGAGTTCATAAATTTCTTCTTTTGGCAATGTAGGCTGTTTGGGAGTTTTAGGAATTTATCCATTTCCTCTAAATTATCTTTCTTGTTGGCATATAATTTTTCAAAGCATCCACTTATGATACTCTTTATTTCTGTGGGGTCAGTGGTGATATCCCCTTCCTCATTTCTTGTTTTGTGTATTTCCATCTGCTCTCTTCTTTGTATTTCTGGCTATGGGTTTGTCCATTTATTTATCATCTTGAAGAACTAGCTTTTCATTTTATTTTTTCTACTGCTTTCTTATTTTCATTTAGTTCTGCTATAATCTTTGTTATGTCCTTCTTTCTACTTCCTTTGGGGTTAGTTTGTTGTTGTTATTCCAATTCCTCCAGGTGTGCAATTAAGTCTTCAATCTTAGCTCTTCTTTTTTGATATATACTTTTATGGCTATGATTTTCCCTCTCAGTACAGCTTTTGCTGCATCTCATACGTTTTGCTATGTTGTGTTTTCATTTTCATTTGTTTCAAGGTAGTTACTGATTTCTTGGGATTTCCTTTTTGACCCACTGTTTGTCTAAGAATGTGTTGTTTAACTTCCTTATCTTTGTGCCTAATCTGGTATCTGGCCCTTTCTGAATTCCAGTGTTCAGAGAAATTACTTTGTTTCTTGTCATTCTTTCTGAATCCATTGAGAGTTTTTCTGTGGCCTGGCTTGTGTTCTATCTTGGAATATTATCCCTGTGTTCTCCAGAAAAAATGTTTATCCTGCTGTACTTGGGTGTATTGTTCTGTACATGACTATTAGGTCCAGATCCTCTAATGTGTTGACCAAATCATTTTTTCTTTATTGATTCTTTGTTGAAACGTTCTGTCTAATGGTGATTATGGTGTATTAAATTCCCCCACTATTTGTAGAGGCACCTATATCTCCACTTTGTTTTTCTCATGTTTGCCTCATGTATTTTGAGGTGCCCCGGTTAGATGTGTAAATGTTTATAATTGTTCTTTCTTCTTGGAAGATTACCCCTTTCACTAATATATAGTTTCTATCTTTGTATCCTACAGTAGCTTTGCACTTAAAGTCTATTTTGTCTGATATAGTATAACTACTTCCACCCTTTTTTGTTATTGTTTGCACGTAAAATTGTTTTCTAGCCATTTGCTTTCAACATTCTTGAACCCCTGGGTCTAAGGTGGGTTTCTTGTAGACAACATATGGATGGGTCATATTTCCCAATCCATTCTGCCAGTCTGTCTCTTGACTTGTGAGTTTAATCCATTAACATTCAGTGTTGTTACTCTCAAAGAATTATTTACATTAGCCATATTTTCTTTGGGTTTATGTATGTCATATGTTGTTTTTATTTCTCTTTTTGTTGTTTTAGTTGTTCTTACACTCTCTTCCAGCTCTTGCTCCTATTTTTCCTTTCAACCAGCAGAACTCCTTTTAGTATTTCTTGAAGAGTATGTTTCTTATTGGCATACTCTCTTAATTTCTGTTTATCTTTGAATATATTGAACTCTCCAACATTTTTGAATGCAAGCGTTGCTGGATAGAGAATTCTTGGCTGGATTTTTCCTTTTAGTACCTTAACTGTGTCACACCACTGCCATCTTGCCTCCATGGTTTCAGATGAGAAATCGGCGCTTGATTTTATTGAGCATCACTTGTATGTGATGGTTCTCTTTTCAGTTGCTGCTTTCAGTATTTTCTCTTTGTCTTGAGCATTGGACAGTTTGACAAGTATATGTCTTGAATTAGACCTGTTAGGATTTATATGGTTTAGGGTGTGCTGTGCTTCCTGGACATGTACATCTATCTCCCTTAATAGAGTTGAGTACTTTTCAGGCATTATTTCCTGCAACACACCTTTTGTACCCTTTCCCTTCTCTTCTCCCTCTGGGATTCCTATAATGCGTATGTTTTCACATTTTGAGTTGTCATTCAAATCCCTAAGTCCCTGCTGGATTTTTTCTATCTATTTTCAATCTCTTCTACTATTGGTTTGATTTCAGATGTACTGTCTTCCACAGCACTAAATCTTTCTCTGCCTGCTCAAATCTACTGTTATGTGCTTCCAGTGTCTTTTTGATTTCTTGGTTTTTGCCATTCATCACATCATATCTGTTATCTTTTGATGTATGCTTACAATTTCTTTAGTATGTTCTCCTAGTGTCTTCTTAATATCCTTAATCTCTTCCTTCACTTCATTAAGTTTGTCCAGGATATTTATTTGGACTGCTTTGATTAGTTGTTTAATGTTCTTCACCTCTTCCTGTTTTTTAGTTTTTTCATTGGACTGAGCCATGCCTTCCTGTTTCTTAGTATTTTTGTTGCCCTCTGGTCATCCTTTTATCTTGATGGTTTATTCAGTTGATTGGCTTTTCTCTTTACTTTGTGGTTTTATTTAATTGCTGTTTTTAGTGTGTAAGGTTTCTCTTTGATAGTTTGTTCTTATTCTATTTCATTGCAGTTGTGTATGTTCCCTTGAAGGAAAAAATTAGGGCCAGGGAAAGTGAAAGATATAAGAAAAGTAAAAGGATAATAGTAATAATAATAGTAATTGTTAGAAGAGAAACCACTTAAGACCTTGGAAAATGAATATTTAACTCATGAAAGCAGTGTAGAGTAATAGGAATAGAAAAGTGGGGTATGAACAATGAAATGGTAAACCAAATAGAGAAAAATATATATACTGAATTAAAAGGCCAGTATGGTGATGAGAGAGGGAAAGAGAAAAGAAAAGACAAAAAGATAAATGTTAATAAAAGAAAGAGAACAGGATATATGAGGTAGAAATAAAAACCAGAGAAATTGGGGGCTAAACAAAGAGCGGTAGAATGTAAGAACAACAGAAAGCAGAAGATAGAATGATGAAGGAACGAAAAGAGATAGCCTTGGTATACAAAATTGGTATATACAGAAAAGGGTAATTCAAGGAAAAGGAAACACAGTAGCAATAATCAAGCTAACAGCACTTTGAGGAATTTATCTCTCCATTCAGCTCCCTACAGATCAATGCCCTGAGACCTCCTACTCTGTGGGTTCCCAAAACAGATCACTCAGGCAGGATCTTGCCCCCACTCAGCTGGTTTTTTTGTGAAAGCGATCTACCTATGTTCCTTTGAAAGAAAAAAAATTGGGACCAGATAAAAGGAAAGAGATAGGAAGACAAAAGGAATAATAACAATGGCATTAGTAAAAGGCTGGAGGGCAAATGCACAAGACCTAGGGAACTGAAAAATTAACATGAGTTAGAAGCCCAGTGGAATAAGATTAGGAAAGTGGAATTGAAATAATTAAACAAGAAACAGAATAGAGAAACAAATATATAGAATGAATTAAAATGCTGGAATGGTGAGAAGAGGTGAAAAGAAAACAAAGAAGACAGAAAGAAAAAAGTAAAAAAGAGAGTATTACAGAGAAAAATGGAGATAGGGATAAATACAAACAAGAAAAATTGGAGACCAAATAAAATGAGTGGAATGAAAGAACTATGGAAAACTAAAATATAAAGATGAAGGAGTGAAAAGAAGTAGTGTAGGTAGAATAGATCAGTAACCAAAAGAATAAAAGAAAGAAAAAGCAAAAGTAAACAAGCAGAGAAATAAAGGGAGAGGGTACAAAACAAGCAAGAAACAAGACAGCAGCAACTCGTTTTTTAAAAAGGGGAGGTAGAAGAAAAAATAATCATAAACATGGAAAAACAGCCTTCTTACTTAGACCCCTAAGGATCTTCTCAGGCTGCTGATGTTCCTCAATCATTCACCCTGCTGCCTGCCCTCTGCAGGTTTTGCAGTGGGCTTTAGTGAGTAAAGTAAGGAAAATAAAAGAAAATGAGTTTTTTCTTTGAAATAAAAGATCCAATTAAAGCTAATACAAAGAAAATATCTATATGTTCCCTGTCATAAAGTTTCAGCTGGATGTCTGATAACCTGGTGGATCTCTTCTCAAGAAATAGCTAGGAATCAAACCAGGGACCTCATATGTGATAGGCAGGAATTCTCCAACTGAGCTATTCTGCATCCTTGGGTTAGTTAGCCTTTCAGAAGGCTATCTGCCCCTTTTCCTTAGGGCAAATTAGATCCCCTGCAGTCAGCTGAAGTGGTGCTGATCGCTGCCTGTGTCTGCCTCCTCTCTGATGTCATTTCTCACTTTACCTAGGTAGTTGGGTATGACTGCCAGCCTGGGATGATCCCTCTCCCCTCTCCCTGTCGAGTTGGGGTCCCTTCTGATAGTCATGGGCGGCCCAGCTGGCTAAACTCGCTGGAAAAAATTACTCTCTAATCTCCCAGACCCTCTTCCTCACAGGGAATCTGCTGTCACATACCTGTTTGAAGCCAGGGGCCAGGGTCTCCACCTAGTCTCTCTGCACTGAGGGCTGGGTATCTGTGCCCCTTCCAGTCACTGAGGTAAGCAACCCCTGATTATTCCTGGCTTCCCTATCTTTCCGGTACTCTCCTAGATGACTCAGAGCATTTTCTATGGAGGTAGGTGTCTGTCCTACTTTGTTAGATACAATTTGTCAGGAGTTTTGCCCTTGCTTAATATCTCAGGGTTGGGGGAAGCGGCTGTGGCTCAATCAGTGGGGCTCCCGTTTACCATATGGGAGGCCCCGGGTTCGGTTCCCGGAGCCTCCTGGTGGGGGCAGGCCCGCCCGCACGGCGTGGTTGGCTGGCCCAGCGAGCACAAGCAGCGGGGGGGGATGAATGAATAAATAAATAAAATCTTATAAAAAAAAAAAAAAAAAAATATCTCAGGGTTGGGGGAGGGGAGCCCTTCCCGGGAGCCTGGAGGTTTAATAACCCACAATTACTTATGTTGTTCTCTTCTTCGAGTCTCTGACCCTTGCTCTTCTGAGATTTGTTAAGCAGTGTCCTGGTGTGTTGTACCCCAAAGCAAGTATGCACAGCAGCCTCTGGCTTTTTCTTTGTTGTTTTAGTGAGAGCTAAGATTTATATGTCTAACCCGTTGGCCATGTTCCCACAATCCTCTCCATGCAGTTTTGACCACTGTAGCTTGGTAGTATGTTTTAAAGTCTGGTAATGTGATTACTCTGATTTCATTTTTCTTTTTCAATATATCTTTGGCTATTCAGGGCCTCTTGCCCTTCCAAATAAGTTTCATGGTTAGTTTTTCCAAATCAGTAAAAAATGCTGTGTTGATTTTTATTGGGATTGCATTAAATCTGTAGATTAGTTTGTGTAGGATAGACATCTTAATGATATTTAGTCTTCCTATCCATGAACAGGGAATATTCTTGCATTTCTTTAAGTCTTCTTTGATTTCCTTTAACAATGCTGTGTTGTTTTCTGTGTATAAATCACTTACCTCTTTTGTTAAATTTATTCCTAGGTATTTGAATTTTTTAGTTATTACTGTAAATGGTATTTTTTCTTGATTTCCTCCTTTGATTGCTCATTATTGTTGTACAGAAATGCTACTGATTTTTGTGCATTGATCTTATAACCTGTGACTTTATTGAATTAATTTATATGTTCTAGAAGTTTTGTTGTAGATTTCTTAGGGCTTTCTATATATAAAGTCATGTCATCAGCAAACAGTGAAATTTTTACTTCTTCCTTTCCAAATTGGATGCCTTTTATATCTTTTTTTTGCCTCAGTTCTCGAGCAAGTACTTCTAACACAATGTTAAATAGAGGCTGTGAGAGTGGGCATCCTTGTCTTGTTTCCAATCTTAGAGGGAAAGCTTTTAGGATTTCACCATTGTATATGATGTTAGCTGTGGGTTTTCCATATATACCCTTTATCATGGTCAGACACTTTCCTTCTATTCCTATCTTTGGCAGTGTTGTTTTTTTTTTTTTAATCAGGAAAAGGTGCTGTATTTTATCAATGCTTTCTCTGCATCTATAATGATGATCATGTGATTTTATTCCTACAATCTGTTTATGTGGTGTATTACATTGGTTGATTTTCTTATGCTGAGCCATCCTTGCATACCCGGGATGAAACCCACTTGGTCATGTTGTATAATTTGTTTGATGTGTTGTTCAATACAATTATCAAGTATTTTCTTGAGGATTTTAGCATCTAGGTTCATTAGAGGGAATGGTCTGTAATTTTCCTTTCTTGTGACCACTTTGGCTTTGGTATTAGGATAATATTGGCATTATAGAATGAGTTAGGCCGTGTTCCTTCTTCTATTTTTTTGGAAGAATTTAAGTAGGATTGGTTTTAGTTCTTTCTGGAATGTATGGTAGAATTCAGCTGTGAAGCCGTCTGGTCCTGGGCTCTTCTTAGATTTTTGATAACTGATTCTCTTTATTGTGATTGGTCTGTTGAGTTCATCAGTTTCTTCTTTCATCACTGTAAGATGCTTGAGTGTTTTTTGGAATTTCTCCATTTCCTCTAAATTATCCTTTTTGTTGGCATATAGTTTTTCAAAGTATCGTCTTATGATATTCCTTATTTCTGTGGGGTCAGTGGTGATATCCCCTTCCTCATTTCTTATTTTGTGTATTTGCATCTTCTCTCTCTTTTTTTTTTTTTTTTTGAGTCTAGCTAAGGGTTTGTCAGTTTTATTGATCTTCTCAAAGAACCAGCTTTTGGTTTTATTTTGTCTAGTGCTTTCTTATTTTTTATTTCATTTAGTTCTGCTCTAATCTTTGTTATTTCCTTCTTTCTACTTCCTTTGGAAGTTAGTTTGTTTTTGCTTTTCGAACTTCTCCAGGTGTGCACTGAGGTCTTTGATTTTAGCCCTTTCTTCTTTTTTGATATATGCATTTATGGCTTTGTATTTCCCTCTCTGTACAGTTTTTGCTGCATCCCATAGTTTGTTTTTTTTTTTTTTATTATGGGTAAAAATCAAAATTCTCACAATACATACAAACATTTGCAAAATGATATGTAAATATATATGCATATATGTGTATTTGCTTACAAAAATGTTATTTATATATATATATATATATATATATATATATACATATATATATATATATACACACACATATATTTTAAGAGGTGCTTAGATTACCCAAAATATTACACGGAACCCACTGGGATTCCTATGTTGCCCACCTCCCACACCTCCCACCACATCCCACACAAACATCTCCCACAGTGTGGCCCACCACCCTCAATGAACTTACACATCCTGGAGCCTTGCCACCAACCATAGACCACAGTTCACACTGTAGACCACACTCTCTCCCACTCAGTTCTGAGTGGTGTGTGCTGATTTAAAATGGCCTACATCCATTGCCACAACAGTACTCAGGACAACCTCCAACTCCCGAAGAAATTCAAACCATAGGTTTTGATATGTTGTTTTGTCAATTTCATTCATTTCAAGGTAGTTACTGATTTCCTTTGAAATTTCCTCCTTGACCCACTGTTTGTCTAAGAGTGTGTTGTTTAACTTCCATATTTTGTGCCTAATCTGGTTCTCTGGCCCTCACTGATTTCCACCTTTGTTCCATTGTTATTACAGAAAATACTTAGTAAAATTACAATCTTTCTGAATTCACCGAGAATTTTTCTGTGGCCTAGCATGTGGTTTATCTTGGAGAATGATCCATGTGCACTCGAGAAGAATGTATATCCTGCTGTATTTGGGTGTAGTGTTCTGTATATGTTTATTAGGTCTACATCCTTTAATGTATTATTCTAAGTCTTTGTTTCCTTATTGATTGTCAAGATGTTTTGTCTATTGGTGATAATGGTGTATTACAGTCCCCCACTATAATTGTAGATGCATATATTACTCCACTTAATTTTTCCAGTGTTTGCCTCATATATTTTGAAGTGCCCTGGTTAAGTACATAAATGTTTATGATTGTTCTTTCTTCTTGAAACATTACTCCTTTTACTAATATATAGTGTCCGACCTTGTCTCTTACAATAGCTTTGCTTTTAAAGTCTATTTTTTTCTGATATTAATATAGCTACTCCTGCCCTTTTTTGGTTATTGTTTGCTTGTAAGATTGTTTTCCAGCCTTTCACTTTCACTCTCCTTGTGTCGCTGGATCTAAGGTGGGTTTCTTGTAGACAATATATAGATGGGTCATATTTTCTTATCCATTCTGCCAATCTGTGTCGTGACTGGTGAGTTTAATCCATTAACATTCAGTGTTATTACTCTCATGGAATTAATTACATTAGCCATATTTTGTTTGGGTTTATGTATGTCATATATTGTTTTCATTTCTCTTTTTGTCTTTTTAGTTGTTCATATACTCTCTTCCAACTCTCTCTCTCCTATCTTTTTCCTTTTAACCTGCAGCACTCTCTTTGGTATTTCTTGGAGGGCAAGTTTCTTATTGGCATACTGTCTTAATTTCTATTTATCTGTGGATATTTTGAGCTCTCCATCATTTTTGAATGCCAGCTTTGCTGGATAGAGAATTCGTGTCTGGAAGTTTTTCCTTTTAGTACCTTAACTATGTCATACCACTGCCTTCTTGCCCCCATGGTTTCAGATGATAAAGCAGCACTTAATCTTATTGAACTTCCCTTATATGTGATGGTTCTCTTTTCTCTTGCTGCCTTCAGTATTTTCTTTTCATCTTGAGCTTTGGACAATTGGACATATATGTCTTGGAGTATGCCTTTTTGGATTTATACTCTTTGGGGTGTGCCACACTTTCTGGACATGTATATCCATCTCCCTCAGTAGGGTTGGGAAGTTTTCAGCCATTATTTTCTCCAACACTCCTTCTCTCCTCTTTCCCTTCTCTTCTCTCTCTGGGATGCCTATAATGCATATGTTTGTGTGTTTTGTGTTGTCATTCAAATCCCTTAATCCCTGGTGAATTTTTTCTTTTTATCTATCTGTTCTACTATCTGTTTGATTTCAGATGTATTGTCTTCCACATCGCTAATTCTTTAACCTGCCTCTTCAAATCTGCTATTATGTGCTTCAGTGTCTTTTTTATTTCTTGGGTTTTGCCATTTATCATCATCATATCCATTATCTTTTTATGTATGTTTACAATTTCTTCAGTATTTTCTCCCAGTGTCTCCTTAATATCTTTAATCTTTTCCTTCAGTTTATTAAATTGGTCTATGATATTTGTTTGGACAGTTTTGATTATTTGTTTGATGTTCTGCATCTCTTCTTGGTTTTTAGTTTGTTCATTGTACTGGGCCATGTCTTCCTGTTTCTTAGTGTGGTTTGTAATTTTTTGTTGCTGTCTGCTCATCTTTTTATCTTGATGGGTTTATTCAGTTGATTAATTTCTCTCTCTACTCTAGGGTTTTATATAGCTACTGTTTTGTATGTGTGTTAAGTTTTCTCTTTAACACTTTGTTCTTCTTGTTCTATTTCCTTGCTGTTTTCTGTGTTTCCTTGAGCAATTTATCTCTTCTTCCAGCTCTCTGCAGATCAATGCCCTGAAGCCTCCTGTTGTGTGGGTTCCCAAAACAGCTATTTTTGGCAGGATTTTGCCCCCACTCAGACGGTTTTTTGTGAGAGAGATGGTGAGTGTACACTTAAACTGCTACTGTCTTGCTGTTCTCCCATGTCAGAAATATCTCATTGTATGGCTGACATGGTCTGATTCAGTTGGCTGGACAGCCACAGGGCATGTGGACTGCAGGCACTGGAGTTGGGTTTCCTGCCACAGAGATGGTGCAAATTTATCATTTTGGATGACATATTGTAACATGTCTGCATTCTGACTTTTCCCATGAAGTTTTTTGTTAGTGCTGCTCCTGCTGTTTTTGTTTTGATTGTTTCTTTGTTAATTCATTCCTGTAACAGTTTGAAGTTCTTTTATTAATCCCAAAATGAAACTAATCCATTCCTGTGTGTTTGAGACCCTTTTGACTAGACAATTGTCAGTGAGCCTTAACTCATTTTGAGTCTCTGCCCTCTTGCTTGGACTGATTAAAATGGAGACACAGAGATAGAGAAACACAGGAAAAGGAAGCTATCATATTTGATCCTGCAATATGAGAGAAAGGACTCTATTTTCACACACAGATGAGTTGCAAAGAGAGAAGCCCATGAGAGACTCAAAGAGCTGATGCCCAGGGAAAGATGAGCCATATGCCTGATAACTTGCATCTGATCTCACAAAGAAAGTAGAGGAGCCAAGACTGATGAAAGATGCCTGGAACAAAAAAAGTTCCATACCTGATTGCTTAAAGCTGAGCTCCAGGAGATGGGCTCCAAGAGATGGTGAGCCTGGACAACAGGATCATCAGTAGCTGACTTTGGTAAAAAAGTCCCTCTGATGGTGCCTTGATTTGGATATTTCATGGCCTCAGAACTGTAAACTTTTACCTCAAATAAATTCCCTATACAGAAGCCAACCCATTTCTAGTATTTAACATTGGCATTACTTTGGTAAACTAAAAGAGAAATTGGTACCGGGAGAGTGAGGTGCCACTGCTTGCAATTGCCAGAGATGTTGGAAAAGGTTTATAAAAGGGTAAGGGGTATTTTTTGGAGCAATTGTGAGATGATTGATAGAAAATGTCGAGATTTCTTTAAAAAGACTATTGGTAAAAATATGTATGCTAAAGATAATAAGGCCTTAGTGGAAATGATGAAAGTATTGTTGGAAACTGGAAGAAAGGCAAATCTTGCTTTATTTTATTTTATTTCTTCGGAGGTACTGGGGATTGAACCCAGGACCTTGTACATGGGAAGCAGGCACTCAAAAATTGAGCTACATCTGCTCCCCAATGAGAATGGCTTTTTAAAAATTCATTTGTTTTTAAGAGGTACTAGGGATTGAACCCAGGACCTTGTATTGGTAAGCAGGCACAAAACCACTTGAGTTACATCTGCTCCCCCAAATCTTGTTTTAAAGTTGCAGAAACTTGGCAAAATTGACTCCTGATGTTAGCTGGAAGGCAGAATTTGAAAATATGAGCTTGGATATTTAGCTGAGGATATTTCCAGATTAAATGTACAATATGCAGCCTGCTTCTTATAGCTTATAACAAAGTGTGAGAAGAAAGAAATGAACTAAAAATGGAAACTGCTGGGTACAAAGAAACCAGAAATTGATGGCTTAGGAAACTCCAATCTTCTAGAAAACAGCCCCCAGATGATAGTTTATAAATGAGAATGCAGCCATTGGGTAAGCCCATAGAAGGGGTGGGCTCCATGAAGCCCTGAGGGAAAAAAGACATCATTCTATACATGACTCTTAGACTTTGAAATATAATGCAATATGCTTTGGAGGATTTTAAAATCTTTTGGACCAGTGATTCCTGTTTTCTTCCCATTTTCTCCTTATGGTAATACAAATGTTTATCTTATGTCTGTTCTTCCTTCATATATTGGAAGCAGATAACTTATTTTAAAAGATTCACAGGACTACAGCCAGAGGGGAACTTTCTTCCCAAACTTCATGCTTATAAATGATTTTGATGTGATTTTGTACCTAACATTGCTTTCCGTGAAAAGATTCTCTGAAGGGTACCGTCTGCTAGCAGGATGGGAAACTGCAAGAAGTAAAATAGCTTTTTGGAGTCTCAGAGCCTTTGAATCTGGTCTATGCCCCATTAGTGGATCCCTGCCCTTGTTTAGATAACTTAGGCTTAGCAATGTTAAAGATTTAGAATAAGTTGAATCAAAAATCAAAGAAGAGCTATGAAACAAAACCAGTAGGCAAGAGAGAGATTGGCCATCAAAGTAAATTCACCAACATAATCAGATGCCTAGACATGAGCAAAAAATTACAAGTGATATGAAAAATCAGGAAAATATAGCCCTGTCAAAAGAATAAATCAAATCTCTTCATGATAAGCTAATTCAAGGATTTAAGACAACTAATCAGAGTCACACAAATCTTCTAAACCAATTCAAGGAGTTGAAGGGAAATATAAGATATTCCAAACACACTGGTGAGCATAAAGAGCAAGTTGAAAGCTTGCAAAGTAAAGTAACAGAGCTTATGGGAATGAAAGACCCAATGGATGAGATTAAAAATACATAAAAGGCATATAAAAATCTATTTGATTTGGCTGAGGACAGAATTAGTGAATTAGAAGACAGAGCATCTGAACTTGAAAAGACAGGGAAACAGAAAATGAAAAGAATGAAAAATCTAAACAGGCTCCCAAGGAATAGAATAACAGTGCAGAAGGCACAAACAACATCTTATAAGTTTCCCAGAAGGAAAAGAGACTGAAAAAAGGGCAGAATGAATATCTGAGGTAAAATTAACTGAAATTCCCAACCCTTATGAAAGACGTAAATAACAATATGTAAGAAGGGCAATGAACTCCAGACAGAATAAATCTTAATAGACCTACTCAAAGACATCTATTATACAAAATTTCAAATGTCAGGTATCAAAAGAAAATTCTGAAAGCAGCAAGAGCAATAAAATGCATCACATACAAACAAAGCTCAATAAGACAAAGTGCTGATCTCATCAGAAACCACAGAGGTGCAAAGACAGGGGTATGATATAATTAAGGTACTGAAAGAAAAAAACTGCCAGCCAAGATTTCTTTATCCAGAAAAACTGTCCTTCAAACATCAGAATGAGTTTGAAGTCTTCAAAGACAAACAAAAACTGAGACAGTATGTTAAAAAATAGAACAGATTTACAAAATAAACTAAAGGGATTGCTGTAGCCTGAAAGGAAAAATTGGGGGCAAGAGACTTGGAGAAGACTATAGAAATAAAGATTATTAGTAAGGGTAACTTAAAGGGTAAAAGGACAGAAAATAGTAAGATATGACAATGGAAAGCCAAAGGATAAAATGGATGAAGTAAGTAATGTCTTTAAAGTAATAACATTGAATGTTAATGGATTGAATTGTCCAATCAAAAGACATAGACTGACAGAATGGATAAAAATATGAGCCATCTATATGCTGTCTACAAGAAACCCAACTTAGATTCAAGGACACACTCAGGCTGAAATTGAAAGTTGGAAGATATTTCATGCAAATAGTAATCAAAAAGATCTGGACAAAATAGATAATATTAGATAAAATAGATTTTAAATGCAAAACTGTTATAAGAGATGAAAAAAGTCATTATGTATTAATTAAAGGGGCAATTCACCAGGAAAAAATAACAATCATATATGTATATGCACCTAACCAAGGTACCTCAAAATGCATGAGGGTACACACTGGTAAAACTGAAGGGAGAAAATGATCTCTCTACAATGATGGGTGGAAATTTCAATACACCTCTCTCAGTATTGGATAAAACATCTGGACAGAGGATAAATAAGGAAACAGAAAGAATGAATAAAATGATAAATAAACTAGACCTAACAGACATTTATAGAACATTATACCCAAAAACAGCAGGATATACATTCTTCTCAAGTGCTCATGGATCCTTCTCCAGGATAGACTATAGGTTGGGTCACAAAACGGTCTCAATAAATTTAAAAAGATGGAAATTATACAAAGTACCATTTTTGATCATAATGAAATTAAGCTGGAAATCAATAAAGGCTGGAAAAGAGAAAATTCACAAATATATGCAAATTAAACTACTCACTGTTAAATAATCAGTGGTTCAAAGAATAAATTGCCAGAGAAATTAGTAAATATCTCAAAATGAATGAAAATGAGAATGCAACATATCAAAATTTTCTTGTTTCCTATTATGGCCTGTAATTTTTTGCTGATGTCCAGGCATCTGAATATGTTGATGAATTTACTCTGGTGGCCAATTTCTCTCTTTTGCCTGTTGTTGTTGTTGTTGTTGTTGTTGTTGTTTTCCCCCCATGGCTCTTCCTTGATATTTGGTTCAACTTATTCTAAGCCTTTAAAATTGCCCAGTTTTAGTTATCAAAACTGGGCCAGGGACTCACTAATGGGGCACAGATTTTCTCCTAGGGGTTAGGATACAGAGACTGCAATACAGTTTGGTCCATACAGTTTCCAGACCAGCCAGCAGATGGTGCTTGTCTGTGCACCTTTCCGTGAAGGTGTTTCAGTCTCCACTTTCCTGTGTTCCTGTGTTGAATCTCCAGAGCAGAGATTCAAAGCATGCTCTGCTGGCTGAATTCACTGAAGTAAATCCCCCTGACTTCCTCTCCCTTTTCCTTTGAAACAGCTGACAGGGAGGAAGATGTGGGTTCCTCTCTGTCAGCTGCAGTGAGCCAGGGATGTTACCTCAGCTTAATATCTTGGGAGTGGGGAAGGAGAGCCCTTCCCAGCCAGTGAGAGCACTTAATAACTCATCTTTTCTGTTTCATCTTCTTCAACTCTCTGTCCCTCACCCTCCTGGGAGTTGTGTAGCACTGCCCTGGTCTGCTGACCCCCAGAGCAGGTCTCTCGGAAATCTTTTGGCTCTTTCTCCATTGTTTTTGTGAAAGCATTGAGCACTGCCTGTTAGCCCAATGCTATCTTCCCCAAATGCCCTATATTGGTGTATTTTTCTCCACAAACCATCCTATTATTAACTCCATCCATTTTGAGTTAATTTTTATATAAGTTGTAAGATAGGGGTCCTCTTTCTTTCTTTTAGCTATGGATATCCAGTTCTCCAAGCACCACTGGTTGAATACACTGTTATAACCTAGCTAGGTAGATTTGACACTGTTATCAAAAACCACTTGACTGGATGTGAGGCTCTATTTTTCAGTTCTCAATTTAATTCCTATGGTCTATATGACTACCTTTATGGCAGTGCCATGCTGTTTTTAATACTGTTGCAAAATAATGTGCTTTAAAGTTATCAAATGAGAATTCTCAAACCTTGTTCTTCATTTTAGAAATATTTTTAGCTATTCATCGTCCATTAACCTTAAATTTTAATTTGGTAATTTGCTTTTCCATTTTTGCAAAAAAAGCTGTTGAAATTTTTATTGGGATTGTATTGAATCTATAAATCAATCTGGGTAGAATTGATATCTTAATATTTAGTCTTCCAAAATATAGACATGGAATGTCCTTCCATTTATTTAGGTCCTAAAAGTTTCTTTTAGTCATGTTTTGTAGTTTTCTGAATAAAGGTCATTTATGTCCTTGATTAATTTTTTCCTAAATATTTGATTCTTTTAATCATTATTGTAAATGCATTTTTTCTGACTTTTCCTCATATTTCTCAGTAGTGTATAGAAACACTATTGAATTTTTTATTTCCTGTGAATTTGCTGAATCATCTATTAGTTCTAGTAGCTATGTTGTGGAGTTTGTGGGGATTTTTTTAGGTATAGGATCATATCATCAGCAAATAGTGAAAGTTTTACTTCTTCCTTTCCTATTTGGGTGACTTTTATTTCTTTTACTTTTCTATTACCCTTGCTAGAACATCTAACACATATTGAATAACAGTTGTGACAATGGGCATCATTGTCTTGCTCCTGATCTCAACAGGAAAACTTTCAGTCTTTCACCTACCATTAAGTACAAGGTTAGTTGTGTGTTTTCATATATGCACTTCATCATGTTGAGAAAGTTTCCTTGTATTCCTATTTTTCAGATGTTTTTTTATCAAGAAAGAATGTTTTTTTTTTTTTTTTTGTCAAATGCCCTTTCAACAGCAATTGAGATGATCATGTGATTTTTTTCTTCTTCAACGTATTAATGTGGTTTATTATAATAATTGATTTTCTTATGTTGAACTGTCCTTAGATACCAAGTATAAAACCTACTTGATTATGGTGTATTGTTCTCTTAATATGCCTTTGGATTTGGTTAGCAAGTATTTTATTGAGGATTTTTGCACCTATATTCATTATAAAATTGGTCTGTAATTTTCTTTTTTCATAGTATTTTTATCTGGCTTTGATATAAGGGTGATGTTGGCCTCATACAATGAGTTTGGTAGCATTCCTTCTTGTTCAACTTTTTGGAAGAGTTTGAGCAAGATTGGTATTATTTCTTCTTTGATTGATAGGAAACCATCTGTTCCAATCATGGATTACAAGACTGAATGTCATTAAGATGTCATTTCTGCCAAAATTGATTTACAGATTCAATGCAATCCTAATAAAAATCCCAATAGCTTTTTTGCAGAAATGTAAAAACCAATTATCACATTTATTTGGATGGGTAAGTGGCCCCAAGTAGCCAAAAAGATCTTAACAAAAAATGAAGTTGGAGACTCTCACTTCTGGACTAACATTTATGTAATCAAAGCTTCTTTAAAATGAAAAAAAAAAATTATAAAAAATAAAGCATATTACTTAGCTACAGTGGTAACAATAGCATGGTACTGACATAAAGACAGACACATTGACCAATGGAACTGAATTAAGGACTCAGAAATATGCCCTCACATCTACAGTCAAGTGATATATGACAAGGTGATCAAGCCCACCCAGCTAGGCCATACAGTCCATTCAACAAATAGTGCTAGAATTGGATATCTATATCCAAAAGAAAGAAAGAAGACTGCTATCTCACACCTTAAACAAAAATTAACTCAGAATGGAACAAGGACCTAAATATAAAAGTGACAACCATAAAACTCCTAGAAGAAAATTTTGGAAAATATCTTGAAGATTTTTGTGGTAGGCGGTAGTTTCTTAAACCTTACACCCAAAGTACGAACAAGAAATAAAAATTAGAGAAATGGGACCTCCTTAAAATTAAATACTTTTACACCTCAAAGGACTTTGTCAAAAGCATGAAAAGACAGCCAATTCAATGGTAGAAAATATTTGGAAATCACATATCTGATAAGGATTGGATATCCATGATATACAAAGAGACCATACAACATGACAATAAAAAGACAAAATAACTGATTAAAAAATGGTCAAAAGATTTGAAAAGGCAATTGTCCAAAGAATAAAAATGGCAAAAAAAAAAAAAAAAAAAAAAAAAACCCACAATGAAAAAAATGCTCAACATGGCTAGCAATTAGGGAATTGCGAATCAAAACTACAATGAGATATGTGGAGGGCTGTTTGACAGTTCATAACAACATTGAATATAGACTTGCCACAGAGCCTGGTAATACCATTGCTATGTATATACTCAAAATAACTGAGAGCAATGATAGATATCTGCACACCAATGTTCACAGTAGCATTATTGACCATAACCAAAAGTTGGAAACAACCCAGGTGTCCATCACAGGCACAAAAGGAAAAAAACTGTATGATTATACTCTTATGAACTAAAAATATTGGGTAAACTCATGGAGTTAATAATTGGAATATAGGTCACCAGAAAATAGGAGGAGGATAGAGAATGGAAAGTTGAGGGTTGATCTGTGCAGAATTGGTAAAAAGGTTGTTTGTAACTCTTTGGAAAAGAATAGAAATGGTGAAAGCATACAATGGTGTTCGCAACTAACATAGCTAGTATATGGGTATGACAGTGGTTGAATGGGAAAGTCATGTTTATTACTAGAAGAAAAGCTATAAACTATAACATGGAACTGTATAAGATAGTAAAAGCTCATGTAAAACACAAATATGGGTGATATTGCATATATAAGAATGTTTTTACAAAATATAAATACAAATATACTAGAGAGAAGGGAAAAAATAGCTATGTATGGCAGGGGACACATAAATAGAGAGGTGAGGAGTTTTGTGTTTGTTTATTTTTATTATTATTATTGGAATAAAGAAAGTGCTCTAAGAATGATTGAAGAGATGAATGCACAAATACATATTATACTGAACACCATTCATTGACACTTTGGATGAATTTATGTTTCATTAAAATGTATCAATGAAATTAATCTGTTTTTTAAAATACACCAAATATAAGCTATGGACTAAGAAAGCAGTAATATTATGATGATATTCTTTCATCATTTGTAGCAAATGTGTCACAACAATATATGGTGTTGATGGTGTGGTGATTTAGAGAAGTCCTGTATGGTATGCATGATTGTTTTGTTAATTCACAACTTCTCGAATTTAAGAATTGTACAAAAGAAATATCCTGAAGTCCCTGATGGTCGGCTTTTTAGTTAAGGAGTAAGTTCATTGAGGGAAGGTGATGAAGTGTCTCATGAAGTAAAGGTTGTTTGGCAGTTTGATATTGTTTATGAATTCCAAAAATAAATATTGGATTATGTTTGTAAATTTGTCTGTTCCTCTGGGCATATTAGATTATATTAGACCCAGAAATTTCACTTTTACTTGATTAAATAATGATTAAGGCTTTGATTTGGGCCACATCAGTAGGACACTGCATCCCTGCCCCACTGGTGGGCAGGAACTCACAGAGAAAAGACATGACAGAAAAGAGCAAAGAATGATTGTATCATAAGGAAAACTTGCATCCCAAGATTCTGGGCTGATTGTACAAGAATTTTGTATTTTATATTTCAAAAGTATATCTCAAGAGATTTCAGGAGTTGGGAGGTCATTCCACAGGTTACGCTTATGCATGTCTCAGGAGGATCTCACTGACTGCCTAAGTAAACATTGTCTCAAGCTGGGGTACTCCAAGGGCTCTAGAGACATCTAGCCAACCCCAGGAAATTGGTATCTCACTGGTGAACCTTACCTTGAAATATGTGATAACCTATCTCCCCAATGTATCAGAGTTAGACTCATTTATAACTTTCCTATACATGGTTCTACTGCTTTTATTTGAACCTATAATTAGCACTATACACATTAAATATGTCCCAGAGACTTAAATCTTCAGGCTGTTCATGTGACCATTGAGCTGTGAATCTCAGGAGAGTTGCAGCCAACATCTACTCTCCAATTTATCAGACTCACCTGGGACAACTAACAAAAAGATGGTGATGGACAATGCCTATCCCCAAAAACAGAAAGTATACACAACTGCAAGCAAGACAGTTCCAAGGGATCTAAGCTCCCTCTCAATCAGAAGCAGTGTGAGCATTGACATCCCAAAATCTGCAAGATTGAGGAATGAATGCACATAAGGGTGGAATGCAATTATAAGTCAAGGTAGACTTATTATTATTCTAGTAATAGAAAAACTTGTAACATTGATATAAAGACAGTGGTCACCAGAGGTTCTGAGGGGAGGGAGAGTGAAGAATAGGTGTAACATGGGGCGATTTTTTTGGACATTGAAATTGTTCTACATGATATTGCAATGACAGATACACGCCATTATACATTTTGTCAAAACCAATAAAATTGTGTGGTGCAAAGTGTAAACCATAATGTAAACTATAGACCATGGTTAGTGGCAATGCTTCAATATGTGTTCATCATTTGTAACAAATGTACCACACTGATGAAAGATGTTGTTAATGTGGGAAAGTGTGTGAGGGCTTAGGGAGCAGGACATATGGCAACCCCCTATATTTTTTATATAACATTTATGTAATCTAAAATTTCTTTGAAAAGAAAGAAAAAAAAAAAAGACTATCTGGGAGTAGATGTGGCTCAAGCAGTTGAGCACCTCCTTCCCACTTGGGAGGTCCTGGGTTCAGTTTCCAGTACTTCCTAAAAACAAAAACCAACAAGCAAACAAACAAGAATACCAACTCAGGGAAGCTGATGTATCTCAGTGGTTGAGCACAAGCTTCCCACATATGAGGTCCCTTGTTCAATCCCTGACTCCAATACCTCAGGGAAAAAGAAGTCTATCTCAGGGCAATACTGGATCCTGTTCAGGGAACAGTTTTCAGATTTTATGGTCTATAAATGTAAGTGGCAGTTACATTTGAGTAAGCCTAGTATTTAAACCAGTAATCCATGTGATGTCTTGCCAGAGATAGAGATTACTGTGCTTACTTGTAGTTTATGAGATAGATGAACTGTTTTTGAATTGGACTTATGCTCATATTGGGGTGAGTGGAAACAATAAAACATTGGCTCTTCACCTCTAGCCTTGGATGCAAACCCATTCTTGACAGTAGGTCCAAGAAAATGGCTCTCAAAGATGACAGTTGTCCTTACAGGGGCAGAGCTGACAACCACAACTATTTACCTAATGGTGACCATCTCCCAGTAATCACAGCAGCTAGAAAATAAACTGCATGTGTCTTATCCTTATATTTCTGTTCTCACTGTAGATGCAGTAAAGATTGTAAGGCACCTGGAGGAGTTGAAGTATTGAGTTTTGAGGAAGTGGATAAATAATAAAAATAATAAAATGGCCAGAATAAAATGACTAAAAGAAATCTCACAAAATAAGGAGAATTTTTCTTGTAATGCAGGGCCTCTAAGCAGCTTAAAAACTTGATCAAATAAATTGCACAAAGACATTCATAAAATCTAAAAACGAATTAAAAATTAAGATGGATTTCCCAATTTTTAAATTCTTAGTGTATATTACATGAGTAATAACAATAGTTGTATTAGTCAGCCAAAGGGGTGCTAATGTGAAATACCAAAAATGGGTTGGTCTTTACAAAGAGTATTTATTTGGGGTAGAAGTCCACAGATACCAGGCCATAAAGCGTTACATTTCTTCTCTTACCACAGTCCATTGCCACATGTTAGAGCAAGACAACTGCCGGCATTTGCCAGGGTTCAGGCTTCTTGGGTTCCTCTCTTCCCAGGGCTGCATTTCTCTCCGGGTTTAGCTCCTGTTTCCTCCACAAGGTCAGCTGTAGACGATCAGGCGAACGGCTCACTTCCTTCTCCTGGGGCCTTCTTTCCAAAATCAAAACTGCTTCTCAAAAAATGGCTTCAACTCTGTTCTTGCCATGCCTTTTATATTTGACTCCCCACCCACCAAGGGGTGGGGCTCAACGCCCTACTGATGTGGTCCAGTCAACGCCCTAATCATAACTTAATCATGCCCAGATTAACAGATCAGTTTACAAGCATGATTCAATTATATTTTTGGAATTCATAATTACATCAAACTGCCCAACTGCAATAATAATTGTTTTAAAATTATAATTACTTGGATGCACACTTTATGATACTAGATACATGTAAATACAAAACCAGACAAAACTATTCTATGCAATTATAACTCAGGGTAATTGTTATCCTTGGGTGTGGGAGTGGTAACTACAAGGAAGTCTGAAGGGTTCATCTCGGGTTACAGTTTATTTGGTGGTTCTTGATCTGTAGCCATATTATATTTCAAGGAGATACTTTTTCAAGTTTATATATTTAGTATTTCAAGAAGCAATTAAAATTTAGAGGAATGAAAAAGTGAAAAGCTATTAAATGCATAATACTCTACATTTTGTGTTACTGTCACTAACAGAAAAATAGACCATTTTAAATGTTCAATGAAACTTAAGGGTTTAGGTGTACATAACCCTTTATGCTTTTAAATTATTTGACATGTACATATAGATTCAAGTATCCATGTCTTTTCATAAACATTGGCATAAAAGTGGCCTATTGAATAATTTTTTTTTCTCTTATCAATTATATTTCACCCCAGGACTACATTCAGTCAAGGGAATATTTAATGCTCCAAAGATATCAGAAGCAGCATATTCTAGAGGTTAAATAACAAGTCACACCAAGAAGGTTGAAGAACCAAAAGACTTACTAGTTCAAGAGTTCATCTGTCCTGATTATACAAGTTATGGCCATGCTTAATGTATCTTGGTCAGATGCGGGACAGCTGCTCTAAGTGCTGAGGATTGCAATGTGAAGCATAAAGAGTGAGTGCTTTCAAATGGAGAGAACTTTATAGATCCAGAATGAATCAAACCTAGTTATTCTGTTTACTCTATCTGGAAATCCTGGTCATCTCTTCTTTTGTTATGCAGATTTTACCAGACCTAATAAAATCCCACTCCTGCCTCAATTCATCCAAGATCACCCCAGTCAAAACTGACTCTCCCTTCTGGGAACTCCTGTAGAACATGCAGTCAGCATCACAGACTTTAACACTTAATTCTTCACTAGTTGTTTCTTGAATGTTCACCTTATTCCCCAAATGCGGTGATAAGCTAACAAAGAAAAAATACAATTTTTCCTATTTCCCCCACAGTATGGAGGATGATAGCCAAAATTCTTAAATTGAAGAATATTGGTTCAATATGATGATAATTTTCCAAAAAGTGTGATGGTGACATATGGGTTTATTTTGCTATTCTTTCTATTCTTGCATATAATTGAAAATTCACTTTATAGCAGGATTGCCTGGTTAAGCAAATAAAAATAGAGGATGCTTAGTTAAATTTGAATTTCAGATAAACAATGACTAATTTATTATTTTTATTTTATAATATGTTTTAATATAATTTATTATAATAAAATACCATATATTATTTTATAATATATTTAATAGATTATAATAGTTTATAATAATATAATATGACATATTATTTTTATGTTATTATGTGTTCACATGAGACATAGTTTTTAAAAATATTCATGTTATGAGAAACTCAAATTAATTGCATTTTCTGTATTTTACCTGGCCTTCAGGATGGCTAAAATATCAAATGCACACTGATGATTTTTAATGGATTAAAAGAAAAAAATGGATGGCAGAAACAGTGCAGTGTTTGCCATAATGTGGTCTGGTATCACTTGCATAAGAATCCCTTATGGACTTTGTTAAAAAAGCCAGCTCCCAGTGGTCTCCTGCCCCCAGCCCAAGTATACCAAATCAGCATTTCTGCTAATGGGACTTCATATTTGTGAAGGCCCCCAGATGATTCTGCTGCTCTTGTTAGTTGACCTGGCATCTGTGATGTTTGATACTTGATAAGATTCTTTACTTTCTTTGTAGTAGTCTAATTTGAGCTAGTTCTACTCTTGTTTTTAGGGACCTAACTTAAGAGATGTTAATATTCCTGTTCAATGACTCACCTGCTGAAAAGTAAAAATCAAATATTGTCACAAATATTCTAGTAGCCTTTAGAACATTTAAGCTCTATGAATGTTCATCCAGTAGCCCAGAAACTTAACTAATGATGCACCTTCTACTGATTTATATTCATCATTAGCAATAAAATTGTTGTTGGGAAATTTGTGACTCCCTATAGTATGTTAAGGTTCGGGCTTCCAATGTAACAACTGTCCTGGTTTGATTTGGACAGTTCCATATTTAGCAATGAAAGTCTCATCTTTTGGGCTATCAGTTCCAGTTTCCCCTAGACAACCAACCTTTCTTTTCTTCTTTTTTCAATCTTCTGTTTTCTGCTGCTGTTCATTCATTTCATCTCTTTTTGTTTGGTCTTCATTTTTTCTTGATTTTATTTCCCTATCCTTTTTTCTCTGTTTTCTTTCTTTTTTCCTGTTTTCCTTTTCTTTTTCTCTTTCCTTTTTTCTTTTACTCTCTTCTCATCATTCTGGCCTTTTAATTCATTTTATATATTTCTCTCAATTTCTGTTTCTCATTTCATTGTTTCTACTCCACTTTTTAATTCTTATTACTCTGTATTTCTTACCTGTGTTAATTATTCAGTTTTCCTAGGTCTAGTATGGTTCCTCTTCTACTATATACTATAATTATCATCATTATTCTTTTTCTCTTTTTATCTCTTTCTTTTTCTCTGGTCCTAATAATTTTTCAAGGGAATATAGACAACAGCAAGGAAATAGAATAAGAAGAACAAAGTGTCAAATTGAAACATTACCACACACACAGAAAAAACAACAAAAACCCCTAGAGTAGAAAGAAAAGCTAATCACCTGAATAAACTTGATAAGCATCAAGTTCAGATGCTTAAACACCAACAAAAAAATTGCAAGCCATACCAACAAACAGGAAGACATGGCACAATCCAATGAACAAACTAAAAAACAAGAGGAGATGCAGAACATGAAACAACTAATCAGAGATGTCCAAACAAATAACATGAATCAACTTAATGAAGTGAAGGACGAGATTAAGGATATTAAGAAGACACTGGGAGAACATACTGAAGAAATTTTAAATATACACAAAAGATAACAGATATTATGGTGATGAATGGCACAATCCAAGAAATCAAAAATACACAGGAAGTACATAACAGCAGATTTAAATAGGCAGAGGAAAGAATCAGTGATGTGGAAGACAGTACAACTGAAATCTGACAGATAGTAGAATAGATAGGCAAAAAGATAGAAAAAAATCCAGCAGGGACTTAGAGATTTGAATGACAACATGAAACGCACAAACACACACATTATAGGCATCCCAGAGGGAGAAGAAAAGGGAAAGGGGGCAGGTGTGTTGGAGGAAATAATGGCTGAAAACTTCCCAACCCTATTGAAGGACATGGGCATACATATCCAGGAAGTGCAGCACACCCCAAACAATATAAACCCTAACAGTCCTACTCCAAGACATACACTTGTTAAATTGTCCAATGCACAAGACAAAGAGAGAATACCAAAAGCAGCAAGAGAAAAGAATTCTATCACATACAAAGGAAGCTTGATAAATTAGGTGCTGATTTCTCATCTGAAACCATGGTGGCAAGAAGGCAGTGTATGACATAGTTACGGTGCTAAAAGAAAAAACTTCCAGGCAGTAATTCTCTGTTCAGCAAGGTAGGAATTCAAAAAAGAGAGAGAGTTCAAAATATACACAGATAAGCAGAAATTAAGAGAGTATGTCAATAAGAAACCTGCCCTTCAAGAAATACTAAAAGAGGAAATCGATGTGGCTCAAGTGATTGGGCTCCTGTTTAGCATATAGGAGATCCAGGGTTTGATTCCTAGGACCTCCTGGTGAAAGGCAAGCTGGCCCATGCAGCGAGCTGGCCTGAGCAAAGAGCTGGCCCATGTGGAGTGCTGGTCCACACAGGAGTGCTGGCCTGCGCAGGAGTACTGGCCTGTGCAGAGAGCTGATAAAGTAAGATGATGCAACAAAAAGAGACAGAGGAGAGACAATAAGAGATGCAACAGACCAGGGACCTGAGGTGGTACAAGAGATTGAACACCTCTCTCTCACTCTGGAATGTCCCAGGATTGGTTCCCAGTGCTGCTTAAAAAGAAGAAAAGGAAACATGGAAGAACATACAGAGAGCAGACAGTGAGTGCAAAAAAAACAAGGAGGGAATAAATAAAAGTATCTTTTTAAAAACAAGAAAAGAAATACTAAAGGGAGTTCTGCAGGTCAAAAGGAAAAACCACAGGAGAAAGAGAGTTGCAGGGGAGTATAAGAACAATGAAAATGATAAAAAGAAAAAATTTTTTTAAAACATGGCATAAATAAACCTAAAGAAAATATGGCTAATATAAGTTATTCCTTGACTGTAGTAATACTGAATGCTAATGGATTAAATCACCAGTCAAGAGACACAGATTGGTGGAATGGGTAAGGAAATATGACCCATCTATATATTGTGTACAAGACATTCACCTTTCAACCAGGGATGCAAGGCAGCAGAATGTGAATGGCTGGAAAACTATTCTACATGCAAACAATAACCAGAAATGGATGAAAGTAGCTATATTAATATCTGACAAAATAAACTTTAAAGGCAAAACTATTGTTAAGAAAGAAAGAGGGATATTGATAAAAGGGGTAATCTATCAAGATGAAAGAACAATCATAAATATTTATGTACCTAACCAGAGTGCCTCAAAATACATGAGGCAAACACTGGAAAAACTAAGTGGAGAGAGATGCATCTACAATTATAATGGGGACTTTAATACACCATTAACACCATTAGACAGAACATTTCAACAGAGAATCAATAAAGAAACAAAAACTTTTTATAATACATTAAAGGATCTGGACCTAATGATCATATACAGAACTTTACACCAAAATACAGTGGAATATACATTCTTCTCGAATGCCCATGGGTCATTTTCCAGGATAGACCACATGCTAGGTCACAGAACAACTCTCATAAATTCAGAAAGGTTGACATTTTACAAAGTAATTTCTCTGACTACAATGGAATGAAGCTGGAAATCACTAATGGGCAGAGAAATAGATTAGGCACAATGGAGGGAAGTTAAACAACACACTCTTAGACAAACAGTGGGTCAGGGAAGAAATCACAAAAGAAATGAGCAACTACCTTGAAACGAAAGAAAATAACAAAACTATATAAAAATGTATGGGTTGCAGCAAAAGCTGTACTGAGAGGAAAACTCATTGCCATAAATGCCTTTATTAAAAAAGAAAAAAGAGCTAAAATCAAAGACCTTTCTGCTCACCTGCAGGAGTTAGAAAAATGACAACAAACTCACCCCCAAAGGAAGTAGAGAGACGGAAATAATGAAGATTAGAGCAGAGCTGAATGAAACTGAAAATAAGAAAGCCCTAGAAAAAAAATAAACTAAACCAAAAGCTGGTTCTTTGAGAAGATTAAGAAAATTGAAAAACTCTTAGTAAGACTAGCAAAGAAAAAAAAGAGAGAAGAAGCAAATACATAAAATAAGAAACAAGGAAGGGGTTAGCATCCCTGACCCCACAGAAATAAAGATTATCATAAGAGGATACTTTGAAAAATTGTATGCCAACAAGAATGATAATTTAGAGGAAATGGACAAATACCTAGAAACACACAAGCAGCCTACATTGACAAAAGAAGAAATTGAAGAACTCAAAAGACCAATCACAATTATCAAGATAGAATTAGTAATCAAAAAGATCCCAAATAAGAAGAGCCCAGACTAGATGGCTTCACAGGTGAACTCTACCAAATATTCCAGAAAGAACTAACACCAATCCTGCTTATATTCTTCCAAAAAATAGAAGTGAGGGAACATTGCCTAACTCATTCTATGATGCCAACATCACCCTAATACCAAAGCCAAACAAAGATGCCACAATACAGGAAAACTATAGACTAATGTCTCTAATGAACCTAGATGCTAAAATCCTCAACAAAATACTTGCTAATCACATGCAACAACATATTAAATGAACTATGTACCATGACCAAGTGGGTTTCATCCCTGCTATGAAAGGATAGTTCAAAATAAGAAAATCAATCAATGTAATACACCACATAAACAGATTGAAAGAAAAAAATCACATAATCATCTCTATAGAGGCAGAAAAAGAATGAAGAAATACAGCACCCTTTCCTGAAAAAAAACACTGCAAAAGATAGGAATAGAAGGAAACTTCCTCGACATGATAAAGGTTATAATATGAAAAAGCCACAGCTAACATCATATTCAATGGAGAAATCCTAAAAGATTTCCCTCTAAGATCGTGAACAAGACAAGGATGCACACTTTCACCCCTCTTATTTAACATTGTGTAGAAGTACTTGTTCAAGCACTTAAGTGAGAAAATGATATAAAAGTCATCCAAATTGGAAAGGAAGAAGTAAAATTTTCACTATTTGCAGATGACATGATCCTCTACATAGAAAGCCCTGAGAAATCTACAACAAAGCTTCTAGAGCTTATAAATCAGTTCTGTAAAATGGTAGGTCATAAGATCAATGTGAAAAAGCCAGGATCATTTCTGTATGTCAATATGAGCAATCTGAGTAGAAAATCAAGAAATAAATCCCGTCTACAAGAGGAAGTAAAAGAATCAAATACCTAGGAATAAATTTAAATAAAGTTGTAAATGACTTATATGCAGAAAACTACATAACACTTAAAGGAAATAAAAGAAGACAAATAAGTGGAAGAATATTCCCTGTTCATGGATAGGAAGACTAAATATCATTAAGATGTCTATCCTACTCAATCTGATTTACAAAATTAACCCAATCCCAATAAAATTACCACAGCATTTTTTACTGAATTGGAAAAGCTAACTATGAAATCTGTTTGAAAGGCCAGGGGCCCCAAAGAGCCAAAGATATATTGAAAAAGAAAAATTAATTGGTGGAATCACACTACCTGACTTTAAAACGTACTACAAGGCTACAGTGGTCAAAACTGCATGATATTAGCACAAGAATAGACATACTGATCAACGGAACCAAAATGATTGTTCTGATATAGATCCCCACATATAAAGTCACCTGATGTTTGACAAGGCCACCAAGCCCACTCAACTGGGAGAGAATGGCCTCTTCAACAAATGGTGCTTGGAGAATTCAATATCCATATCCAAAAGACTGAGAGAGGAATACCACCTCACATCTTATACAAAAATTAACACAGGATGGGCCAAAGATATAAATATAAGAGCCAAGACCATAAAACTCTGAGAATATAATGTAGGGAGTCATCTATAGGACCATGTATTAGGAAATGGTTTCATGAACTTTACAACCAAAGCACAAACAATGAAAGAAAAAAATAGATAAATGGGACAGCTTCAAAATAAAAAATGTTTGCACCACAAAGGAGTTTGTCAAGAAAGTGAACTCAGAGATGGGGGAGGCATGGGAGGACGTGAATACCTATAAGGCATATTAATGTAAAGTGTTCATGGGGCATTGTCACAGTGGGTGGAGGTCTACACAATAACCAAAGGAATATCAAATTCCTACCCTGAAAAGCTCTGCCACACTCTCTAATGGGACAGGAAGAACCCCCTGAGTACAGGGGTAGAGACTAGTGAACCATTGATGGGCCCTTGATTGTGATGACTGTACTTATTAAACTTTACTTTTTTTTTTATTATGGGTAAAAATCAAAATTCTCACAATACATACAAACATTTGCAAAATGATATATAAATATATATGCATATATATGTGTATTTGCTTACAAAAATGTTATATATATATATATATATACACACATATATTTTAAGAGGTGCTTAGATTACCCAAAATATTACACGGAACCCACTGGGATTCCTATGTTGCCCACCTCCCACACCTCCCACCACATCCCACACAAACATATCCCACAGTGTGGCCCACCACCCTCAATGAACTTACACATCCTGGAGTCTTGCCACCAACCATAGACCACAGTTCACACTGTAGACCACACTCTCTCCCACTCAGTTCTGAGTGGTGTGTGCTGATTTAAAATGGCCTACATCCGTTGCCACAACAGTACTCAGAACAACCTCCAACTCCCAAAGAAGCCACTGTATTTCAACTGCTCGTCCCCTCCCTACCCCAAAAGTGTCAAGTGGCCACTGGCTCCACCTCATTGTTATAATTTCTTGCATTGCTAGAATCACCATATGTGAATAAGAGAATACCATCAAGTCCACTCTAGTCCATAGTTCTTCCCCCAATCCTGAGGGGACTGGGATGGTGATGTCCACTCCAACTCCAAGTGAGAGAGGGCTTATATCCCATGGGTATGGTGGGTGGGATGATCCTGCCTGCAGATGCAGGCCCTCTCCATTCCCTGGGAAGGCCATTTCCCATCGTTGTCTCCTCACCAGGTGACTTGGATGAGTCCATTGAGCTGTAGGTTAGGAGTTGCAGCTCCACCTAGATTTCATGCACACCTGGCACATAGGTAGGCCAGAGGCTCCAGTCTCTGGAAGTATACCTAAAATCTCCAGCATCGCATATAGGTTTGAATAGAAGGGACTGGTGAACCATGTGCAGGGAGGACTTATTTGAGTCTAATTCTGTCACTCTCAGGAGCACAGATTCCAAAATAGAACCCACTGATAAGGCATCAGTCTCTGGGGCTATCCCCCCTTATATAGGACCAGGGTGTCTCCGGAGCTCTCAGGAACCCCACTGAGTGGGGTGATAGGCACTTAGATGTTCTATGAGCTCCTACTGAGGTGTGCGTAAGAGTTACCTCTGGGATGACCTCCCGACTC
>JAKSZT010013210.1:0-10634 GCA_026826555.1 Tolypeutes matacus | reverse complement strand
AGGATTGTCCCACTTTATCTAACTCTGCCAAGTTCATACTTCCAAAAAAACTACATTGGAAAAAGGTTTATTTCCAGAAAAGACTGCATTCCCCAGACAACCTGAGTTTCCAACCCACAAATACTGTACTTACAAATATTGTGGTTATAACATAAAGCACAGAGTGACATTTCAGAGTCACTAAGGAATCTGTGTAATTTTGCAACTGTGAAAGGCATCCTGGGGGTTTTGTGGTTTATAGAACCACACAATCACAGAAGCTGCTTACTTTTCCAGCATTGAGAGCATATCTTCATATTTTTGTATCATTTGCTTGCCTTCAGCTGACTCCATGCAACTACTTATATAGAAGAGAGAAAAATGATATAGAATTAGAAGTTAGAAAAATGGTCTGAGTAACAAATTGCAACCAATAAAGAAGAGATCCAATAGCTTCCAGGGCTTGTTTCCAAATGCCCCTAAATGAGCCGGCATTCTTCTTCCCACACATCATCCAAAGGCCACTAGAGGGTACCTGCGGGTCCCAAAATAAGGGCAGCCCTGCAGATGATGTAGATGCCATACTTTTCTGATTAAAATTCTCCCTAGCCCTCTCTCCACCTCATGCAACTCATGACTTGACCTGCCCCCTCATCCTAGCTGAGTCAGTCATGCACAAAGTAAATGGGGTCCCTCAAATCTGAATAAAACAGAAATTAAGATATTAAACCCTTTAGGGCTGTACTTTTCTGTATTTAAGAAAACACTGCCAAGAAAAAAAGAAAGAAAGAAAAAAAAAGATTCCCTTTCTCTGAGCATCCATCTAGGACAGACATTTAATTAGAAACCCCACCACCACTCATTGAAATGTTTCTATAAGTTTACCTCCCACTCCTCACCTCCCACATGTGCACACATATCTGCATGCACAGACACAAGCCCATGTACATAAACACAAATGCCTGTGTGCATACCATGTGCACACACACATGTGCACAAAGGCTTTCACAGGAATGCTAAAGGCCATAGGGCAGTGTGAGCAAGCTTGGTAGAGGCACTATTACAACTGTTTCCCCTGGTTTTGACACTTACTGCAGCACTAAATGAGAGTCCAGCTCCTGGGAAAATCAGTGAGGTATTTTTAATTTTCAGGAATTTCACACTGTGTGGAGGGTCTCTTTTTGTTTATCCTGCTAGCAAATGAGGCAGCTTATTGGCAAAGATTTATTAAAATCCATTTGCTCTTTAAACCAACACAGGGTTTCTTCACAAGATCCCTTGAGCTTTCAGTATAAGCCCTTAGGCCTGGAGAGAAAGCACTAGGTTTGCTGGTATGCTTTCTAGTTGCTTAGTTCCCTTTATTGGTGAATGAGCCAATGTGTCTGCAAGGCAGCAAAGAGAAGTGACAAGTGCTTCAAACCATGAGGGTGGGCCCATACCAAGCTGTCCTCTCAAAAGCAGTGAGATTTCCATAAGTCTCTTAACCCTGCACATCAGTTTAATATCTATAAATGAATGAGGCTATCCAAGAGCCAGGCTTCTCACACTGGGACACATGGGCAGTTGCAGAGAGATGTTTGAGAAGCCACAGGAGTAAGTAGGTTGGAACTCCCTATAGCTTCCATTTTATGTCATGGTGAGGATTCTAGAACATTTTTATAATCAGTGAATATATATTATAAAGCATAATGCAAATTTGAATTCAAAATGTTTAAGAAAAATCAGTTGGTGGGTTACAGAAGGCTACTGTAGTGGATGTGTCTGTTTAAAATCTAGATCCCCTCTTGGATCATGCACTCGTTCCCCCACTGTCAAGAGTGTTTGCTGCTGAAGCATCATTGTGTCCCTCTTTGGGAATGGCTCTTAGCCAAAGAGAGCTGCCACCCCCAATGTCATGCCACCTCCCCAGGAAAGCCCACATCCAAAGACTAGCCCATGTTGGGGTACAAAGGTCAGGCCCTCTTCTCTCAATTTACAGCAACTCTGAAGGGCCAGCATTCCCCATAGGATTGGCTGAGGCCTCAGTTTCAACTAACCACAGCTCAACTTCTCCCACTGCCCAGTTCTGCTTCCCTCACTCCCTCCTGGGTGCTATTCCCAAAAGTGTCCCTATAAACTTTCTGTAGACAAATCTCAGAGTCTGCTCCCAGAGGCTGGACCTAGAGAGTGCCATAGCCCACATTCTTAGAAGCAGCCCTATCACCCCTCCCAACCCATCCACACAGCTATCCCCTTCTGCCTTGGGGGACATGCTTGGGAAACACAGGCATGTTTGGGAGCCCTGAGAAGAGCTCTGGGCTAGGAGCCCTGAGATCCAGCCACTTGTTCCAGTTCTTTCCTTGGCTGTCTCTAGGACCTTAGGCAAGTCTCCTCACCTCTCTGGGCCTCACTTTCTTCATCTGCAAAATAAAGGGCTCAGACTTGAGCAGACGCTGCAAATGGGGAGTCCACCAGTCCACCAGGTAAATTTGACCCACAGGCATGTTTTGCTTGATCTGTGCAGTTTCAGAAAAAAAAATGAATCCTTGACAATTTTAAAATTGGGTATTTCATGTTAAAAATTAATTTTCAGCTTATCTCAAACAGTCAAGAGATTGCTCCTACTGAATCTTCTTTTCTGCTTGGCAACACTGGAGAAAAGTGGGTACAGCCCACTTTAGACACCCTCCTTACTGCGTTACATCACCTTTATCACTGGATCATGGCATTGACCTGGCCTCTGAAGGCATTTAGTCTTGCCTACTGGGCCAGAGAGTCTCTAAGTTCCTTCCCAGCTCTAAAAGCCCTGTGATTCCCATATCACACTCCAGTTCCTTTGTGTCTGTAGTATTTGTCAAAGCCACGTGCTTTCAACAAAATTGCCTTTTAGAAAGAGGAGTAAGAAAAAAAGATTGCCCTTCCATAGGAGGCATCCTAAATATATTACACATAACTCTTCCCACTCCCTTCTTACAGCTGATTTGCTTCTAACTCTTACAGCTTCCAGACTCAGCTGTAAGGTAGGGCACTGGTTTCTAAATCTGGTTAACTTCACAGAATCACAAAGGGAGCTTTGTGATTCATAGGCCCCACCCCTGGTGAATGAGATTCAATGAGTGAGGGGTGGGGTCCAGGACTCCATATCTTCAGTGAACACCCCAGCTTATTCTAATGTATAAGGTCTTCATCCCACACTTCAGGAAACACTGTTTGTAATCATTGTCCAAAAGCCTCAGTAGCAAAGGGACATTAATAAGTCAGAAAGAGAAGTGTGAAACAACTCCACAGAGCTTCCAAACACCAGCTCATTTTCTTCCAGAAATGAATGTCATAGACCATAAGGAGTCAGCCTGTCATCCATGGGTGATTGCCCCCTTTAACACTAAGCGATCCTCTCATTGGTCCTAATATATCAGCATTACTACTGCTCAGCCAATAGGTATCTGGTTGATTACTGGAAATGGAAACAAATTCAAATGATTTTTATGCCTTAGGTAAGTGAGTTGCATTTTACAAAACTCAAAATTCATACCAGGAACAGCAGCTCAAACCAAACCAGTCTTACAGGAGTAAGATACTCACAGATGTGTGATGTTCCTAAAGCTGTTGAAAGGATGCTGGATGCACTGCTCCTGTACCCAGCAGAGATCCCCAGCCACAGCAGGCTGCCATATGATCCAGCAATTCCTCTACTAGGAATATATCCAGAAGAATTAAAAACTATGACATGAACAGACATCTGCACACCGATGTTCATAGTAGCATTATTTACAATTGCCAAAAGATGGAAACAACCCAAGTGTCCATCAAACAATGAATGGATAAACAAAATGTGGTATATACATATGATGGAATACTATGCTGCAACAAGAATAAATGAAATTGGGACACATGTGATAACATGGATGAATAATGAAGACATTACACTAAGTGAAGGAAGCCAGACACAAAAGGACAAATATTACATGGTCTCATTAATATGAACTAAATATGAAGAATAAACACATGGAGTTAAAACTTAGAGTATAGGTTATTAGGAGATAAGAGGAGGGTTGAGAAGAACTACTGATGCTTAATGTATGTAGAAGTTTTAATTAACTTGACTGTAAAAGTATGGAAATGGATAGAGTTGATGGTAACATATTATAGTGAGTAGCAACTTGTTTATAAATGGGATTATGGCTGAAAAGGGTAGTCTAGGGATGTAAATTTCAATTGAAAGAAAGCTAAAGAATAATCTAGTTCTATATTTAGCTTCTTGAGGAACTACCAAACTGTCTTCCACAGAGGCTTGCACCATTCTTCTTTTTTTCCCGCCAACAGTGAAAGAGTGTTCCTAGTTCTCCACATCCTCTCCAGCACTTATTGTTGTCTGTTTTTTTTAAAATAATAGCCATTCTATGTGGTGTTAGATGATATCTCGTTGTTTTAATTTGCATTTCCCTAATAGCTAGTGATATGGAACATTTTTTCATGTGCTTTTTGGCCATTTGTATTTCCTCTTTGGAGAAATGTCTATTTAATTCTTTTGCCCATTTTTAAACTAGATTGATTGCTCTTTTATTGTATGATCTCTTTATATAGAATAGAAATCAAACCCTCATCGTTATGTGGTTTCCAAATATTTTCTCCCATTGAGTGGGCTGCCTTTTCACCTTCTTGATGAAGTCCTTTGAATCACCTAAGTTTTTAATATTGAGGAGGTCCCATTTGTCCACGTTTTCTTTCATGGTTCATACTTTCAGTGTAATGTTTAAGAATCCACCACCTACCTCCAGGTCTTAAAGATGTTTCCCTACATTTTCTTCTAGGAGATTTATTGTACTTGCTTTTATATTTAGGTCTTTGATCCATTTTGAGTTAATTTTTGTATAAGGTGTGAGATAGGGGTTTTCTTTTCTTTCTTTTGGCTATGGATATCCAGTTCTCCAGGCAACATTTGTTGAATAAACTGTTCTTTCCCCACTGGCTGGGTTTGACAAGCTGGTCAAAAATCACTTGGCCATAGATGTGAGGGTGTGTTTCTGAACCATCAATTTGGTTCCATTGGTCTCTGTGTCTATCTTTATGCCAGTATCATGATGTTTTTACCACTGTAGCTAGGTAATATGATTTAAAGTCTGGAAGTGAGAGTCCTCCAACTTCACTTCTTTTTTATTTATTTATTTTTTATTGTGGGTAAAAATCAAATTTTTCACAATACATACCAATATTTGTAAAATGATATATAAATATATATGCATATATGTGCCTTTGCTTACATTCCATGAGTCAAGATTCAGGCAACTTCACTGCTTTTTAAGATGTTTCCAGCTTTCTGTGGCCTCTTACCCTTTCAGATAAATTTGATAGTTGTGTTTTCCATTTGTTTAAAAAAATGCTGGTGGAATTTTTATTGGGATTGCATTGAATCTATATATCAATTTGGGTAGAATTGACATCTTAATGATATTTAGTCTTTCAATCCATGAGCATGGAATGTTCTTCCAATTATTTAGGTGTTTTTAAAATTTCTTCTAGCAATGCATTATAGTTTTCTGAATACAAGTGTTTTACACCGTTGGTTAAGTTTATTCCTAGATTTTTGACATAAAGTTTTTCATAGTATCCTCTTATGATCTCTTTTATTTCTGTGGGGTCAGTAGCAATGTTCCTGTTTTCATTTTTTATTTCATTTATTTGCATCTTCTCTCTTTTTTTCTTAGTCAGTCTAGCTAAGGGATTTTCAATTTTGTTAATCTTCTCGAAGAACCAACTTTCTGTTTTCTTAATTCTCTCTATTGTTTTTTTGTTCTCAATTTCATTTATTTCTGCTCTGACCTTTGTTATTTCATTCCTTCTACTTATTTTGGGATTTGTTTACTGTTGTTTTTCTAGTTCTTCCAGCTGTGTAGTTAGGTCATTGATTTTAGCTCTTTCTTCTTTTTTAATGTAAGCATTGAGGGCTATAAATTTTCCTTTCAACACTGTCTTCACTGCATCCCATAGGTTCTGAAATATATTCTCATTGGCATTCATCTCAAGATATTTATTGATTTCTCTTGAAATTTCTTCTTTGACCCACTGATTAAGGGTGTGTTGTTTAATCTCCATATATATGTGAATTTTCCCTTTTTTCGCTGCTTGTTGATTTCCAACTTTATTCCATTATGATCAGAGAAATTGCTTTGCATGATTTCGATTTTGTTGAATTTATTGAGATCTGCTTTGTGACCCAACATATGGTCTGTCCTGGAGAAAGATTCATGAACCCTTGAAAAGAATGTATATTCTGCTGTTTTGTGGTGCAATGTTCTGCATATATCTATTAAGTTTAGTCCATTTATAATATTATTCAAGCTCTCTTTTTCTTTATTGATCCTTTGCCCAGATGTTCTATCCAATGCTGAGAGTAGTATATTGAAGTCTCCAACTATTATTGTAGAGATGTTTATTTCTCCCTTCAGTTTTGCCAGTGTCTGCCTCATGTATCTTGGGGCATCCTGGTTAGGTGCATATACATTTATGATTGTTATTTCTTCCTGGTGAATCATTCCTTTTATTAATATGTAATGTCCTTCCTTGTCTCTAATAATAGTTTTGCCTTTAAAGTCTATACCATCTGATATGAGTACAGCTACCCCAGCTTTATTTTGGTTACTGCATGCATGGAATATCTTTTTCCAGCCTTTTATTTTCAATCTGGTACCCTTGGGTCTAAGGTGAGTCTCTTGCAGACAGCATATAGATGGCTTATATCTTCTTATCCATTCCACCATTCTGTGTCTTTTGATTGGGTAGTTTAATCCATTAACATTCAATGTTTTTATTGTAAAGGCAATTCTTATTTCATCCATTTTGATCTTTGCATTTTGTCGTTTTATTTTTAAATGTTTAATAGTTACTATTACTGATACAGTCATCATTTCTAGACTCTCTTCCGAGCCTCTTTCTCCTGTCTTTTCTTTTCAGGTTGTAACACTCCTTTTAGTATTTCCTGCAAAGCTGGTCTTTTTGATATAAACTTTCACAGCTTCTGTTTATCTGTGAATATTCTAAATTCACCCTCATTTTTGAAAGATAATCTTGCTGGATATAAAATTCTTGGCTGGCAGTTTTTCTCTTGTATTACCTTAAATATATCATACCAATACATTCTTGCCTCCATGGTTTCTGATGAGAAATCAGCACTTAATTTATTGGGTATCCCTTATATGTTATGCATTGCTTTTCTCTGCTGCTCTCGGAACTCTCTCTTTGTCTGATTAGTATGTGTCTTGGAGTTGGCCTATTTGGATTTATTTGGATGGGAGTATGTTGTGCTTCTTGGACATGGATTTCTATGTCCTTCAATAGGGTTGGAAAATTTTCTACCATTATTTCTTCAAATATTCCTTCTGCCCTTTTTCCCTTCCCTTCTCCTTCTGGGACACCCATGACACATACGTTTGAATGTCTCTTGCTGTCATTTAGTTCCCTGAGACCCTTTGCAATTTTTTATATTCTTTTCTTCATCTGTTCTTTTGTATGTTCAATTTCAGAGACCACATCTTCAAGCTCACCTTTTCCTGCTTCCTCAAATCTGCTGTTATATGCCTCCAGTGTATTTTTAATTTCATTTATTACACCTTTCAATCTCATAAGATCTGCTGTTTTTCTATGTATGCTTTCAAATTCTTCTTTGTGCTAATCCAATGTCTTCTTAATATCCTTAATCTCTTTAGCCATCCCATTGAATTTACTAAGGAGATTTGTTTGAACATCTTTGATTGGTTGTCTCAACTCCTTTGAGTCATCTGCAGGCTTCTCTTGTTTCTTTAACTGGGCCATATCTTCCTGACTCTTGGTATGGCTTGTAATTTTTTGTTGTTTTGCATCTGGCTTGCTAGATATATTTGTTCTGGGTGTAGTTTCTCCCTTTTGTTTAGGGCTTTCTTGTCTTTTCTCCCTTGCTGGTTGTATAGTAGGATCCAAGGATGTAGTTGGTGCCATAAGCTATGGAGGCTGAAGTTGTCCACATTGCCCCAGGAATTAATGAAGCTTCTCCCACCTTTCTCCTCTGTCAGTGGTAGGGACAGAGCTGCAGCCATGTATAATAATCCGACTTGGGCATAGGCTAGGGCTGCAGTCCGATCTTGGTGGAAAGAGGACAGTCCCTAACTTCACTAGCTTTTCAGTCTGCCAGGCTTCCCCTCATGCTGGGGGCAGAGTCAAAATGGTGGTTACCAGACTCTTTCCAACTTGGACAGGCTCAAACCCTAGCTGTTTCTAGGATTATACTTTAGTCAGCCAAGTCCACCAATCAGTAGCTGAAGTCGGTGGACAACTGTCTCTTCCTCCACTGTTTATGGGTAATGGAGCTTCTAAATCCAGCTATGGAATAGCTCCTGAGGTGGTTTGTGCTGCTAGAACAGGATGGGCACTGGCATCTGTGGTATGGCTTGCAGTTACTCAGAGAGGTTGTGCAGGTCCCCCCAGCTTCCTCCCTACCAGAGTTTGGGCTGGAGTTTAGGCTAGACCTGTAATCCAATTTGAGTGGAAAGAAACTGGTCCTGATCAGCACGGTGATTTTTCAATCAGCCCCGCTTCCCCTCAGGCTGGGGGAAGAGTCAAAATGGCAGCCACTGGCCTCCTGACCTGGACAGACTCAAAGTTCAGCTGCTTCCAGGACTATACTTCAGCCCGCCGAATTCACCAAGCAGTAGCTGAAATCAGTGCCACACCGCATCTTCCTACCCCATTTTTTGGGAAATGGAGTTTCCAACTCCATCCAAGGAGTAGCTCCCAAGGCGGCTTGCCTCATGGGTACCAACCTCTGTGGTGTGGAGGGCCCTACTCATGAATCCTTTCTGCAGATGGGCAGTCTCCTCCTTCCATATTTTCAAGGATTTTGCAGGACACACTTCTAGTCTCCTGGAGCCCCAAAACAAGTGCTCTAGGTAGCTCTGTGTGATTACCATCTGTCCTGCAGCATTAGCAGACTCCAGGAGCTCCTCATTCTGTCACCATCTTGGTATCTCTACCCTATATTTTTGATGTTTCTTTTCTGTAATCTAAAAATCCTCTGAAAACAAAGTTTTTTTATGAATTAAAAGAAAAAACTTGCTTCCGGGTTTTCTTTTCATATACCTACCAATGTAAGAGAGGTCAAAATCGTATTGTGGAACTGGATCAATAATTAGTAATATATGAATATTCAGTATTTCTTCCTATCCTCTGCTTATAAAAATGAAGGATTCCTGTCTGCTGGGTCAGCTACCAGGTACCCTTTTTTTTGTGAAAATGTGGATAAAGGGTTAAGTAAAGAGAAAACTAAGGCAATCAGAGAAGTTAAGTTGATCTTATATCACAAAAGATAAGGAGTGTGATGCTGGAGAAGAATAAAAGAAGTTAAGTAGGCTGGGTGCTGGGGGAGAATTGAAGGACTAAAATTTATGGGTGAGAACAAGAAAAATGTTTCAGAGAGCAGTTGCTCAAAGAATAGCAGTGATGGTCAGGATGCTTTTGAAGATGTTTTTCTGGGCATGAAAACTGCCATAACCTGATGGTATTTCCCTGAGCAGCCAAATCAAGATGTGAAATGCTTTAATGCTTTTAATTACTTTTTGGTTGTTAGATTGCATTTCTTTGATTGTGATGCTACACTGAGATGGGGCCATGTAGGACTCCAATTATATTTAGAACATATCAATACACTACTTCTAAACTTGCCTGTATTCTAACCACCGACCTCCACCTCATGCTTTTGTCAGGACTGGGAATCTACAGCTGGTGGGCAGCCAAACCTGGCCAAGCCTGGCCTATAGAGTTTGGTCATGGTTTTTACATTTTAAAATGGTTTTAAAAAATCCACAAAGAAGAACACATAACAGAGAGTATACATGGCCCATAAAGCCTGAAAGAGTTATTATGTGGCCTTTACAAAAAAACTTTATTGACCTTTGTTTTAAGTCAATGGTTATGATATATGCCCACTATCAAAATTATATTCACATAGTCAAAAACTGGAAGCTGGGTTGATCCCATTTGCCTCTCTTGTTTAGCCTTGTATCTACTCATTACCTGAAATCCTCTCCTCCATATTCCTTGTACCATCTGATCAGTGCAAGGTAGGATGAGAGCACAGGTCTTCTTTTTCTAGTTAGTCTTTCAGAATCCTATAATCAATTACCAGGTAGAATGATTAAGTTGAATCAACCTACCAGCAGAGGCTATCCAGCCCTTAATTTGCTGAGTCTTGGTTTCAGGACAGTGACCACAGTAGACTTTCCCAAAGGGTACCCAAAGAAAGCATTGCAGAAGAAACTCTTTTGTCATACTTTCAGAAAAGCATAAGTAATCAGTCTGAGAAGCCCACTTCTGCACAGCACCCTGCCCTTGGACACTCACAATACCATCTCTACCAGACTAATATGAATAATTAATATTTTCAGGATCAAAACAGTTGAAAGAATACCCTGTCTCTTTGCTGGCATGGATGGGAGATCAAGGGGTGGCTCCTTCCCTACTTGTACAAACCTTAAAGGCACGTTCCAAACTGGATGTGTCATCAAAGGCTTGAATGAAGATAGTCCCCAGTCTTCGGTCTAGGCCTTCTACTCTCTGGTTAAATTCAGAAACATCATTTTCAAATTCCTGGAGAGACACCATAGATAAATAAGAATGAAATGATTTTCTGGAAGCCAATTCCACTCTGC
>JAKSZT010013175.1:4408-16542 GCA_026826555.1 Tolypeutes matacus | reverse complement strand
GTATGGTCTAAAATGTAAACCAGAGTGTAAACCATTGACAATGTTTAGTAGCTATGTTTCACTATTTGTATATCAGTTATAACAATGCTACCATCCACATATAAAAAGGTATTAATATTAGGGGGAGGAAAGGGGGAGGATGTTTTGTATATGTGAGTCTCCTGTATTCTGTGTGTGACTTTGCTGTGACATTAAACTTCTCTTGAAACCAAATGAAAAATAGTGAGACTCTGGGGAAAGGGTGGGAGAAGGTGCCACGGTACAGACTGGACATCAGATATTGCACTGATTAAAGGCAAAATGTCAAAAAAAAAATTTTTTTTTATTTTTCATTTTCTTAATATCCCAAACTTTTATTTTTAAAAAAATGTTTTTACATGTTTTACCTCTTACATTTAAACTTATCATTTTTATTTCATTTTCCTATTAATTATATTCAGCTATTGTAATGACTTCATCTTTGAAGAAGTTTGGATCACAGAAGGGTTACAACTGGGGCAGGGTATGATCATTGGTGTGGGGTGTCAGGGATGGGGGATGCATGGGTGGAAGTTCACCTGAGCATAAATATAAGGTATATAAAAATGTTTAAATATTCACGGGGTATTGTCACAGTGGGTGGAGAATAACTCAATAAATGAGAGAATACTGAATTTCAATCCTGAAGAACTCTGCCACATTCTCTAAAGGAGCATCAACAGTACCTCAAGTGCAGGGACAGTGACTGGTGAAGGAAGATGATCCACTAATGGGCCGTTAATATTGATGACTAACCTTATGAGTCTTTGCTCTTGAAATTGAAACAGCCTATTGTTATGGAGTGCCCAAGGTTCCCTCCTGAGACCATCCTTGTTGCTCAAATGTGGCCTCTCAGTAAGCCAAACTCAGCATATGAATGCATTACCTTCCTCCCACAGTGGGATAAGACTCCTGAGGATAAGCCTCCCTGGCACCAAGGGATTGCTACCAAGTGCCAACTGGCAATGCAACTGGAATAAGACCTTGAATAAAAGGCAGAAAAGGTAAAGACAATTGAGTTTACATGGCTAAGTGGCCACTGGACACTTTAGGGGCAGGGAGAAGGAAAAGCAGATGTAATACAGGGGCTTTTTTGGGACTTGGGAATTGTCCTGAGTGACATTGCAATGACAGATATAGGCCATTTTATATCATCACATAACATGCAGAACTGTGTGAGAGAGTGTGTGGTCTACAATGTAAACTATGGTCCATGCTTAATGGCAAAGCCCCAGGATGTGTTTATCAATTGTAATTAATGTGCCACACTGATGAAGGATGTTTATGTCGGAGGTTGTGGGAGGTGCAGGAGGTGGGGTGTATGGGAATTCCTATATTTTTGTGTAACATCTATGTAAGCTGCATATCTTTAAAAGTAATAATAAATTGTAGTTAAAAAAAAACATATCTGATAAAGGACTTGGTTTTCAGAATACATGGGAAAAAAAGCAGTTTCAATTTAATAGCAAGATAACAAACACTGAAATATATAATTGGACAGAATATTTGAACAGATATTTCATCAAGGAATATATATTAAAAAAGAGTTGCAAGTGATTCTTTTGAACGTAGAAAACTAAGCACCAATATACCTGCAAGGAGTGCATGGAGAAGCATGAGAAATGTATGATGGTATTTAATGGGAAACATTTAGTGCTCATGGAATGGAATATAATTGATTATAATATTTTGATAAGCTCTGAATAAATAGTCCCTCTGATTTCTACTCAGATTCTACAAAGTCATCATGTTATCATTAATGTTAATATTTATGGAACAGAAAGAGCCTATATTAAATCTTTTTATTCTTCCAGGCAAACCTTAAACTTCAAGTAGATCTATTTTATGTAAACATAGTATATTTTACTGCTACCCCACTCTTGAAATGAGTTTAAAAAGCAGGGAGATGAAAAGGAGCAAGAGGAAACATTATGTTACGCCCTATTAACCAAAACAAATTAAAGAAAATAAAAATGGATTAATGTGAGGCAATATATGAGCTTAGATCAATTCCTTCTACATGTGGATTCACCATGTTTCTTAGGGATTATTTGTCTGACTCTTCATGGCTAAGAGAAATCTTCCTAAGATGCCCAACTCCACCACAGTGACTGAAATCCTGCTTACAAGATTTTCTGATGTGTAGGAGCTCAGAGTCTTACATGCCATGCTATTCATACTGATAAACTTGGCAAGCCAGATGGAGAATCTTCTCATTGTCACAGTGATCACCTTCAATTAGAAACTTCATACCCCCATGACTGATTTCTTAGGAATCTATCTGTCTTAGACAGGTGCTACATTTCTGTCATGGTCCCTAAGGCATATGTCATCTTCCTCCTTGACAACAGGGTAATCTCCATGGCTGGATGTGCAGCTCAGATCTTCTTTGTGTTTTTCTTTGCTCCAGTGGCGCTGCTTTTGCTCGCCATCATGGCCTATGACCACTATGTGGCCATCTGCCAGTCTCTCCACTACCCTACGGTCATGAACACTTGGGTCTGTGTCCAGATGACTCTGGCCTCCATAATCAGTGCTCTGGCCTACTCAGGATTCCACACTGGCAACACATTCAGGCTTCCATTCTGTCAGCCCAACATGGTCCATCAGTTCTTTTGTGACATCCCCTCTCTACTGAAAATCTCCTGCTCTGACACCTTTAAACAATGAAATTTTAATTTTTATCTCTATGGTGGTGGTTGCTGGTCCTTCATCACCATGTCTTATATTCACATATTTTCTACTGTGCTCATTTCCCACCAGGAGTGAGCGAGGAAAGGCTTTTTCCACCTGTGTCTGTCACATCCTCATGGTCACTGTCTTTGTCAGCTCAGCTGCTGATGTGTATGTGAAGCCAACCTCCAGCTCACTCACAATTCAGGACATGCTCACTTCTGTGTTCTATCCTATAGTCCCTCCTTTCTTGAGACCTATAATCTATAGTCTTAGAAACAAGCAGATAAAGGAGGCTGTAAAGATAGTTATGAGAAGAAAGCTTTATTCAGGATAAATCAAGCATAGTTTTTTGAAGCTGAAGTTTTCAATCACGAAAAAAATCAATTCTCAGGCTAGTGTTTTAGGGAATTCCTATTTACCTGTGATTCATTAGTGCTGCCCCTTGATCACAAAGGGAATTACTTAGAACGGCATTTTGGTCTTGATTAGCTCCTACACTTACTTTGCATGGAAGTTGCAAAGATTTAGGCACTGAACAGCACAGCAGGTTACAGTTTTCAGGTACACTCCCAGGTGCCCCCAGAGAGGTGTTTCTTGACCCTTTCAGCAAATTTCCTACCTGCGTTTGTGTTTTAAAATTGGCAGTGCTGTTTAGACTATGTAAAATTTAATAGCTGTGTACAAAAACAACCTGATTTCAAGAAGCCAGTATTTCAGGGAAGAGAGGGGACCTGCTATGACATCTTCTTCCCATGTGTTTACATGAATTTCTGCATTGGAGAGTGTCTTGATCCACACACAATGCTGTGTGGCCTTTATTGCCCTCCTGTTTAATTTCATTTCAAAATCTCCAGAGCATTGGGCCTTGGATTGATTTGTTGTTGTTGTTCCAGCCAAATTAGCAGTATGTAGAAGAACAAAATGTCATAGTGGTCTAATACTTTGAGAATCTTGATGCTGTAGATTGGTGTGCAGGAAAGGGACAGGCACAGCAAACAGTAAAACACAAGAGGAAACCAGGTGTTTGCTTTTTAAAATAATATTTACATATTATTATTAGAGAAGTTGTGAGCTCACAAAACAATCATGCACAATGCCAAGATCATCCAGGTTCTGTAGGCAACAAGTCTTGAAGCAGTGACAATTATTTGTACCTCAGGTACAGATGACAGTAGGAGACAAGTGTGGAAACACTGAAGCAGAGGGGAATATTCCTAATGACAACAGCTGGTTTGATCTTTGGATTCAATTTATGTTTGTTTTTCTAACCAAGAGCCCAGTGATAAAATAGGAAGCTTGGTCAGAGCATAAAATTATGCCAGGAAACAAGCAGTTCCCCTCTTTGAGGACATGCCTTAAACTTTCCTAGTTTGTATATTTTTTTGCCAGTTATATCAAGAAGCAATCTATAATAAATTCTAAAGGTCTTTCTATATGTTCACCTTCCATGCTAAGAAAAGTAAGTCTTTCCCTCCCAGTCATTATGCCTTCCTGTTTCTCTTTGACCTTTTTCAAAACACATATTTAAAATCAATTTGGGCTTATGTCACTGTTGGTGGAAAATCACAAAGGAACCTAAAATATAATCAGTTAGTAGCCAAGTGAAGAAAACTGTGTGATGTTTGAAATGGAATCAGTCACTGAAGAACTGTGTGAGCTGTGAGACAACCAGAGGAACAAAAACACATATAGTGGGTGATCCAGGAGACACTTATCTCCATACATTGCTTTGAATATACATTTTCACATCTGTTCTCTGTGTTGGATATGTATTGGGCTCCAGTGTGAGACTTAATACATATCTTTAATCTAAAATTTATCAACAAGATTGAATCATGTGAGACTTGACAAGTATGTGCAAAACCTCTTCTTTCAATGTAGCTTTTATATGAAATAGAGTAACCAATAGACAGTTCTCAATAAGAACATTCTTCTTAAGCTTCAAGAATATTTTGAATACTATTATTGTACCTCCATTTTTGTTCACATATGAAAATATGTTTCTTAAATAAATTATTCTATAGCATTTGATAAATTAGATTTTAGATATTTGTATATTCTACCAATTAGCCTTACCAAAGTGATGGCAAATTTGTACTCCTGCCATCAGCATTCTATTCACATACTTACTTGCCTGTATATGATATGGTCATTTACAAATTCTTGTTAAACTTATGGTCAAAACATCTCATTGTTGATGCAATTTGTAGCTCCATTATTCCTAGTGAAGTAGAAAATTAGTTCATAACACATAGAATTGAAATATATTTGACAATATTAGGAGGTAAGAACAATGTTGTATTAGAATAAAAAATGACAATGAATGGAATCACAAATTCACAGGAAAAAGTGAAGGTAATCAGAAATGTTAAATAAGGTTAATAAAAGAAATACCATGAATTTATATATATATATCTTTTTGAAGTAATGAAAACATTGTCTGAAAGGATGATAGCACAAGTCTGTGATAAAACTAAGAGTCAATGAGTATACATTTTTGATGGATTGTACAAGGCATGGAACTTTATAATACAGTGAACCATGTGGTCAGCGATAGACAATGGTTAACAGTACAAATATGAGAGCATTCTCTCCTGAACTATAACAAATGTGCAATACTAATACATGGTGCTAATAATAAGGAAGTTGGAAAAATACACCAAATGTAACCCGTGGAACATAGTTAAAAGTAAATTTTGATGATGTTCTTTCACAACCTGTAACAAATTTTCCACAACAATGCAAGGTGAAGGTGGAGGGTTGGTGTATGGGAGCTCTGCACATTATGCATGATTGTTTTTTGTAAGGTCACAACTTCTTTAATAAAAGAATATTTTTTTAAAAAATCTACAATTTCACAACAATAAGACAAAGTTCAAAATTAAAATATGCGCAAAAGACATTAGTAGACATTTCTCCCAAGAACATATACAAATGGTCAATAAACTCATGAAAATATGCTCAATATAATTAGCCATTTAAGAACTGCAAATCAAAATCTCAGTGAGATGCCCCTTTACAATGACTCAGATGGCTATTATTTTAAAAAATGCAAAATGACAAGTTTTGATGAGGCTGTTGAGAAATTTGAATACTTTACATTGTTGGTTGTAAGGCAAAATGGTGTAACTATTGAGGAAAACAGCATTTTCTCAACAAGCTAAACAAAAAATTCTATATGACCTGTCACTTCCACTCCTAGATGTGTACCCCAAAATCTGAAAACTGGAATCATATACTTGTATATCAAAGTTTATAGAAGCATTACTTGCAATAGCCAAATGTTAAAAATAACTAGTGTCCATCAACATATAAATAAACAAGAGAATATCCTTCCTCATTAAAAAGAATGAAATTTGATAAATGCTCAACATGAATGGATCTTGAAAACATTATACTAAGCAAAATAATCCAGATAAAAATCAGAATTATTGTATTATTCCCTTTATATGAAATATATAGAATAAGATCATTCATAAAGACAGAAAGTAGATTTGAGTAGCAGGGGATGACGGGGGGGGGCGATGGGAATTATTGCTTAATGTGGACAGAGGTCTATTTAGAATGATGAAAAAACTTTGGTAATATATGCTGGCAATGGTAGGACACATTGTGTATGTAATTAATGTCTTTAACTGTAACACTTAAAAATGCATAAATAGGAAATAAAAAATAAATTATAAAATTAAATTGAGAATAAAGCTCCTTGAACATTAGCATTCAAGAGAATTTATAGTTCAGAATAATCACATATATTTATGCACAATTATCCTCCACAGGGATCCAAGAAAAATCAGTTGGGAAAATAATAGTCTTTTCAGCAAACAGTGCTGGAACACCTGGATATCTAAAGGCAAGCAGAAGAATTTGGTCTCTGTTATCACATCAAACCTAAAAACTAACTAAAAATGGATTATAATCCTATAGATAAGAGATAGAACTATAAAATGCTAGAAATATTGTAAGAGCCATATCTTATGACTGATTCTTAGATATAACACCATAAGCAGAAAAAACAAAATCAAAAATAGAAATTTTGAGTAAAATGAAAATAAAACTTTCATGTTCAAATGACATTACCAAGAATGTGACAAAGCACCTTATCAAATGGTAGAACATATTGCAGGTCATATCTAGAATACAGTTCAATCTAAAATACACTGGCATTCAACTTACAGATATAATATATAAAAATCTTGTACAACTCAATGATAATTTTTTTTTACATAACAGAAGTTCTGTTTCCTTCCCTCTAGTTTATGTGTATTCATATTTGTGAAAACAGTCTTATATATGCAATATCACCCATATTCATATTTTACATGAGGTTTCACTGTGTTATACAACCCAAGTTACATTTTTTAGCTTTCCTTCTAATAATACATATGTTCTTAGGCTTTCCCTTACAACCACTGTCATACCCATATAATATCTTTTCTAGTCACAAACAGCATGATATGCTCTCAACATTTCCATTCATTTCCAAAGATTTACAAATAACATTTTAACCAGTTGTGCACAGATTAACCCTCAACTTTCCATTCTCTACCTTCTTTCTATTTTCTAGTAACCTATATTCTAATTATTAATTCCATGAATTTACATAATATATTTAGTCTATAATAGCACAGTCATAACAGTATTTGTCCTTTTCTGTCTGGCTTACTTCACTCAATATAAGGTCCTCCAGGTTCATCCATGATGTCATATGTTTCATGACTTCATTTCTTCTTATTGATGGATAATATACTATTGTATGTATACTTCACAATTTGCTTATCTATTCATCAGTTGATGGACACCTGGGTTTTTTCTAACTTTTGGCTATTGCAAATAACACCGCTGTGAACATCTGTGTGCAAATATCTATTCATGTCATTGCTCTCAGGTCTTCTGCATATATACCTAGAAATGGTACTTCTGGGTCACATGGCATGTCTCTATTCAACTTCCTTAGGAACTGCCAAACAGTGCTTCACAGTGGATGTACCATTCTACATTCCCACCAAAAGTGAATAAGCATTCCTTTCTCTCCACATCCTCTCCAACATTTACAGTTTTTTGACTTTTTAATAGTGGCCAGTCTAATAGGTGTGCAATGAGATCTCATTGTAATTTTGATTTCCATTTCCCTAATTGTTAGTGATGATGAACATTTTTTCATGTGTTTCTTTGCCATTTGTACTTCTTCCTTGGACAACTGTCTTTTCAAGTCAATTGCCCATTTTTAATTGGGTAGATTTTTATTGTTGATGTGTATGGTCTTCTTATATATCATGGTTACAAAGCCCTTATAGGATATGTGATTGCCAAATATTTTCTCCCATTGAGTCAGCTGCCTTTTCATCCTTTTGAAGAAGTCCTTGAGGTGTAAATGTGTTCAATTTTCAGGAGGTCCCATTTTCTATTTTTTCTTCTTCTTTTTTCTTCATGCTTTGTGTGTAAGGTTTAAGAAACTACTGCCTACCACAAGATCTTGAAGATATTTTCCTACAGTTTGCTCTAGGAGTTTTATCATTGTAGCTTTTATATTTAAGTCCTTGATCCATTTTGAGTTAATTTTTGTATATGGTGTGAAATAGGGGTCTTCTTTCTTTCTTTCGGATATGGATATACATTTATCCCAGTACCATTTGTTGAATACACTGTTCGGGCCCAGATGAGAGGGTTTGATAGCCTTGACAAAAATCACTTGACTGTAGATGTGAGGGTCTGTTTCTGAGTTCTCGATTTTGTTCCCTTGTTCAATGTGTCTGTCTCTATGCCAGTACCATGCTGTTTTTAACACTGTATCTAAGCAATATGCTTTAAAGCCTGGAAGGGAAAGTCCTCCAAATTTGTTCTTATTTAAGGGCTTTTTGGCTATTCAGGGCACCTTACCCTTCCAAATAAATTTGATAACTGGTTTTTCCATTTCTTTAAAAGAAGCTGTTGGGATTTTTATTGGGATTGTATTGAATCTGTAAATCAGTTTGGGTAGAATTGACATCTTAAAGTTATTTGGTCTTCAATCCATGAACACATAATGTCCCTCCATTTTCTAATACAGGTCCTTTATGTCCTTGGTTAAGTTTTTTCCTAAATATTTTACTTTATAGTTGCTATTATAAATGGAAATTTTTTTCCTGATCCATTCTTATCAGAATGCACATCAGTATTTTATGAAATGGTATTGAATTTTGGGTTTTAGTCTTGTATCCCATCAGTTTGCTGAAATTCCCTAATAGTTCTAATAGCTTTATTGTTTATTTTTCAGGATTTTCTACATATAGGTTCATATCAGCAAATAGTGTGAGTTTTTCTTCTTCCTTTTCTATATGGTAACCTATATTCCTTTATTTAGTCTAATTTCTCTAGCTAGAACTTTTAGCACAATATTGAATAACAGTGTTGATGGTACAACCTTGTCTTACTCTTGATCTCAGAAGGAAGGCTTTCAGTCTTTGACCATTGAGTAAAATGCTAGCTGTAGTTTTTTCATATATGCATTTTACCAAATTGAGAAATCTTCCTTCTATGCCAATATTTTTTTTCAAGAAATGGTGCTGTATTTTGTCAAATGCCATTTCTGCATCAACCAAGAGGATCATGTGGTTTTTCTTCTTCAATTTATCAATGTAGTATATTACACTAATTGATTTTCTTTTGTTGAAACCACTTGCATACCTGGGATAAAGCCCAACTGATAGTGCTGTATAATTCTTTCAATGTGCTTTTGGATCCTGTTTGCAAGTATTTCGTTGAGGATTTTTGCATCTATATTCATTAGAAATATTGGTCTGTAATTTTCTTAATTTTTAGTATCTTTATCTGGTTTTGTTATTAGGGTGATGTTGCCTTCATAAAATGAGTTTGGTAGTATTCTTCCCTGTTCAATTTTTTGGAAGAGTTGAAAAATATTGGTTTTAGATTGTCATTGAATTATTGGACAAATTCACCCGTGAAGCTATCTGGTCCCATGCTTTTCATCTTTGGGAGGTTTTTGATGGTGGTTTCAATATCTTCACTTGTGATTGGTTGGTTATTGTCTTCTATTTCTTCTGGGGTCAGTGTAGGTGGTTCGTGCATTTCTAGAAATTTATCCCTGTCATCTACATTGTCCAGTTTTTTTGGCATACAGTTGTTTGTAATATACTTTTATGGTCCCTATTATTTCTCTTGGGTCAGTGGTAATGTTCCCCCTCTCATTTCTGATGTATTATTGGTGTCTTCTCTCTTATTTTTTTGTCAGTCTACCTAAGGGTTTGTCGGTTTTGTTGATTTTCTCAAAGTAACATCTTTGGGTTTATTGATTCTCTCTACTGTTTGTTTGTTTTTTCCTCAATTTTATTTATTTCTGTTCTGATCTTTATTATTTCTTTCCTCCAGTTTGGTTTGGGATTAGTTTCCTGTTCTTTCTTTAGTTCCTCCAGGTTTGCAGTTAGATCATCAATTTTAGCTCTTTGTTCTTTTTAATGTAAGCATTACAGACTATAAATTTCCTTCTCAGCACTGCCTTGCAGTGTCCCATAGGTTTTGATATGTTGTGTTCTCATTTTCATTTATATAAAGATATTTGCTGAAATCTCTTGCAATTTCTTCTTTGACCCACTGATTATTTATTAGTGCTTTTCTTTATCTCCATATATTTACGAATTTTCTTTTTCCTTCCATTATTTATTTCCAGTTTTATTCTGTTATGATCAGAGAAAGTGTTTTGTTTAATTTCAATCTTTTCAAATTTATTGAGGCTTCTCTTGTGACCCAATATATCTTCTGTCTTGGAGAATGATCCATGAACACTTGAATATTATATACAGCCTGCTGTTTGAGGGTTCAATGCCCTACAGATGTCAGGTCTAGTTCTTTTATCATATTATTCAAGCTTTCTGTTTATTTATCCTCTGTCCAGATTTTCTATCCAATACTGAGAGTGGTGTAGTGAAGCCTTCAACTAGTATTGTAGACATCCGTTTCTCCCTTCAGTTTTGACGGTGTGTTCCTCATGTATCTTAAAGCACTCAGGTTAGGTGCATAAATATTTTGTATACATATTTTTCTTTGTGTATTGCCCCTTTCATTAAATATAATGACCCTCTTCATCCCTATAACAGTTTTCCATTAAAAATTTATTTTTCTGATATCAGTATTGCTTCTCCAGGTCTTTTTTGTTACTATTTGCATAAATATCTTTTTCCAACCTTTCACTTTTAACGTTTTTCTGTCCTTACATCTGAAGTGAGTCTTTGGTAAAATAAAAAAAAAACATATAGATGGTTCATTTTTTTTCCTCCACTCTATCCATCTCTGTCTTTGATTGGGGCATTCAAGCGATTAACATTCAATGCTATTACTGTAAAGAAATTACTTACTTCATCCATTTTGTCCTTTGGCTTTCTGTTGTCTTAAAGTACTATTGTCTGTCTTTTTACCCTTTAATTTATCCTTCCTAAAATCTTCAATTCCATACTCTTTTCTGTACTCTTTTCTCACCCTTGGTATTTCCTCTTGGGCTGCAGCACTCCATTTATTATCTCCTGTAATTCTGGTTTTTTGGTAACATGTTCTATGAGTTTTCATTTTTTCTGTGAAGACTTGTAATCACCCTCATTTTCAAAGGATAATTTTGATTGATACAGAATTATTGGTTGGTAGCTATTTTTTCCCCATTATTTTAAATATATCATACCACATTTTTCTCATCTCCATTGGTTCTTATGAGAGTTCAGCACCTAATCTTATCAAGGTTCCCTTGTATGAGGTGCATTGTTTTCTTCTTGTTTTCAGTATTCCCTGTATATCTCTGTGATATTTTTCATTCTGAATAGTAGGTGTTTCATGATAGGTCTATTCAGATTTATCTTGTTTGAACTGTGTTTTCTTTCTTGGATATTGATATTTATATCTTTCATAAGCGTTTTGAAGTTTTTGGTCATTACTTCTTCAAATATTCTTTCTGCCCTTTTTCCATTTTCTTCTCAATCTTGAACACCGATAATGGATACATTTTAGTATTTTGCACTGTCATTCAATTCTATAAGACCCTGTTCCATTTTTTTTTCTGTTCTCCTGTCTTTTCCAGACATTGAAATCACTAATTCTGCATTCAAGCAATTCAAATTTGCTCTCATGTGCCTCTAATATATTTTTAATCTCATCAAGCATGCCTTTCATTCCCATAGGGTCTGTCACATTTCTTTACAGGCTTTCAAATTGTTCTTTATGGTCACCTAGTTTTTTTGTAATATCCTTTATCTCTTTAGTTATATTTTCTTTCAATTCTTTCAATTGATTTAGAAGAGTTGAGTGATTATCACTGATTAATTTTCTTATACCCTGTATATCTTCATTATATTTGGTTTGTTCCTTTGGCTGGGCCATCTCTTCCTGATTCCTAGTATGGCTTTTAATTTTTTTACTGATTTCTAGGCATCTGAATATTTTGATGAATTTACTGTAAT